>JAGFPH010017070.1:0-18255 GCA_018207615.1 Philaenus spumarius
GTACTTTATGGCTATTTCTTTACAAGAGGTTAGGTTGGTTCTCTTAGATAGGCTAGGCTAATGAATGTCGTAGATAATTCTCTTTTATTTATTGGTTAATTATTACTTTTCGATTAAGATAGGGTTTGATACATCATAAATGCCCTTTAAATTAATTTTGCGCAACCTGTGTAGCATAAATTATTTTATATGGATCAAATCTCATCTTATTCCTTATGATACTTAATAAGAACAACTTTGTCTAACATGACATAACATATAAACAATACAATTAATGAACAAAATCTAATAAACTTAATAACTATCTACAATTATTAAACAGAATTATAATTATTGGGATATTTGGGAAGGGTACTTATAATGTTTATGATAAGGTTATAGTTCATGGGGGACGGGGAATATCGGAGTGGGGAACACATTAATATACGATATTATGGTTGATCATGGAACACTGGATTTGTAAACATATGTTCTATTTCGTTGGTGAAACACTGAGTTTTTCTATTATTTAATAGATACATTGTTCTTATTGATATCGCACGTTATTTGTACGGAAACATTGTCATGGTTAAAGGGAGACATAGTTTATAAGGGGAACACTTATTCCTTGGAACTATAGTTTGTATAATAACGCATATTATGACGTTCACTTATATAAAAAAAAATTACACAATATATACATTTAAACATTCTAGGTTATGATATCACTTTGTAACTCTTTAATGTAATTATTTTACATTTGTGGTTAAATTCTCTGGTATCTTATGTTATTTAACGTATGTATTTTATTGGAGTTCATTGTCTGGATTGGTCTGTACAGGTGTAGCTTCGTTGTATTGTCGTAACAGAGAGATGTGATATGGACCATATGTCTTTCCATCTTCGTCGATGAGGGTATAAATTGCTTTGCCTATTTTCTTTAAGATTCGTAGTGGCCCAACATATATAGTGAATAACTTGGCAGTTTCACCGTAACCTGTACTTGATTGGGGGAATGACTTGACTAAAACGAGATCGTTTTCCTTCAATACAGTGATTTTGTGTTTAGCATTATACTTTGCAGCTCGTTTGGTCTGGGTTGACCTGATTCTAGCTCTAGTTAATTCTAATTTTTTGTGTAATGGAATTTGATTTCTAAATGGGTTTTGCACAACTTCTTGCCAAAATCTATTGTCAGTGATGTTCAGTTGTAATTCGTTGGGAGTGAATCCTGTGGTTTCATGTTGGATTTCATTCAGGAAAGTATTGATGGTAGGAATATATGTAGCCCAATTTCGGTGGTTGTTTGAACAATACGTTCTTAAACAGCGTTTGACTTCTCGAATAGGGCGTTCCGCCATGTTGGACATAGAGTGGTACACTGGATTTAAGATGTGTTTTATGTTATTTTGTTCTAATTTATTGATCCAAATTTTACTCTTAAATTGTGTTCCGTGGTCTGTTAAAATTTTGTTTGGTTTTCCAAATAAAGTTATATAGTCGTTAAACATTCTATTGACGACAGCTTGTGAGGTGGCTCTTTTTAAATTATAAAGTTTTACGAATTTAGTAAATGTGTCTAAAACAATGAAAATATATTGTACGGCTCCTTTGCTTTTAGGTAAAGGTCCAATAAGGTCGACGGCTATGAGGTCACCTTTTCCTTCACATTTAAGTCCGCTTGTCTCTCCGTGTAATGGATGGTTGTTATGTTTGCACTTTTGTCATGTGTCGCAGGTAGATATTAATTTCCTAATTTTCCTTGCCATATCCTTGAATATAAAATCCTTTTGTAATGTGTACAGAATACTGGCTCCACAGTGTAAATAATACTGGTGACATTCTAATATTAAAGTGTCAATAAGTCGCCTTGGAACTAAAATTAGCCATGCATCGTTGTGTCTTTGATATAGTATTCCGTCGACTAGCCTGAATCTGTTTTGTGTTGTTGAATTTTGATCTGAGTTTAGTGTTAGATTATATTTTTCTTTAATTGTTAGGTCGTTCTGTTGCAATGTCGCTAAATTTTTACGGTTTTCCAAAAGTTCGAGGTTATGTTGTCTTTCCAGATTTGCAACGATTAGGTCAGTAGGGCTGGTTATTGAATTTTGATTATCTTCGTTGGTTTTTACTCTACTTAATAAGTCTGCTAGCGTGTTATCGGGTCCCTTACAATGCACTATTTCAAACTGGTAATCCTGTAGTGCAAGAATCCATCTTGTCAGTCTTGCATTTAATAACTTGCATGTCTTTAAGAATGTTAGAGCCTTATGATCTGTAATCACGGTTAATTTAGAATTTAGAATGTAGTGTCTGACTTTTTGAATACAATATACCACAGCTAACAATTCCTTTTCGGTCGTAGTATATCTAAGTTCACATTTCTTTAATGTTTTAGAGATAAAAAGTATAGCCTTTTTATTATTATTGTTATCCATTTGATAAAGATGTCCGCCGATAGCTGAATCAGAACTGTCCGTTTGCAAATAATAAGGTTGATTTGGAATAGGGTGGCTCAATACATTAGTTGTTAAGAATAGATCTTTGATTTCGTTAAACGTTTGTTCTTCTTTAGCTGTCCAAATGAATTTAACTTTCTTAGATGTTAATCGCATTAGAGGTTGTACAGTCTGTGCATATTTGTCGACAAATTTGTTGTAGAAATTAATTCCACCAAGGAATCGTTTAAGTTCCTTTCTTGTTGTCGGTGCTGGAAAATCTTGTATGCATTTGATTTTCTCTAAATCAGGTTCTAGGCCTGTTGTCGTCAGAAAATAACCTAAAAATGGGACTCTATCTCGGCAGAATATGGATTTGGAAAGTTTAATGGTCATATTGGCTAATTTAATTTTGTTGAATACGTTTTCTAAATGTAACAAATGTTGGTCGAAATCAGGTGATACAACACAAATGTCGTCTATATAGACTAATGAAAAATTTTCAATTGTGTTCTTGAAAACTTGGTCTAGTGCCCTCACAAGTGCTGCTTGTGAGGTGGATAATCCAAAAGGTGTGACAACGTATTGGTATACCTTTCCTCTAAACTGAAAGGCTGTATATTGGCGAGATTCAGGTTCTAATTCGATCTGCCAGTATGAAGAAGTAAGGTCAAGTGTCGATAGCCATTTAGAATTAGTTGCTTTTGCCAAAAGTTCATTAATGCTTCGATTACATTCGTAGTCAGGGGTTATAAGTGCGTTGATTCGTCGCATGTCTAAACATATTCTGAGGTCTCCAGTTTTCTTTTTGACTATTATGATTGGATTTACAAAAGGGCTATTAGATTCTTCTATTATGTTGTCTTTGAGCATGCTATTGATTTCGCTCGCAACTGCTTCTTGAAGATTTATTGGTATCGGGTAGCTTTTTGCACGGTAATGATCCGGTCTGTCCACTCTAATTATGTGTTGGTATAGATTACAACGTCCTGGTTTTTCTGAAAAGATATTCTTAAATTTTGAGATTAGGTTAATAATTTTGGTTTTTTCAAAATGACTAAGTTTGTTATTTTCTTTAAACATTTCGCAAATTTCATTATAATCTGGGTTATTATTATTATTAACATTTTGAGTTAGGTTAGGTTCATTTATTACATCGGTGTCATCATCATAATATAATATTCTGCATTTTGCTGATTCAATTGTTTCATTTCCAAACTCCATTTTTAATCTGATATTGTCTCTATTTACGAGAATCAATTCATTATTGTCGAAGTTTATTTGCATTCTCAAATTCTTTATCATATCGATTCCTATAATACAGTCCTTTATTAAATGTGGCACTATGATGCACTGTATGTCAAACTCTAACTCTTGGATCTTTGCTTGTAATAAAATTATTTGTGATACCCGTTTAGATTTATTGTTTAAAGCTGTAGTTATGTAGGTGTTGCTTACTGGTAACTGCTCAAAATGTCCTAACTTAGCTTTATTGTTTAAAAACCAATTTTCAGATATACAAGAGATGGTGCTACCTGTATCTATTAATGTATTCGTCGTTATACCATTTAGTATTATATTTATTTCTGGACATTTATTATTTAAGAATGGCACTTGATTTTCGCTGTCTTCGTCTTCCGTTAGCAGGAAATCTCTATCACAGTAAAGATTGGAGATCATCAGTCTTGAATCGTTAGCATTGTTTATGTTGGTAGGCATATTTTCTAATTTATTTTTGTTTATAGGCACTGGCTCAAGTTGTGAAGTTTTTGTCAACGTTTGTCTCTCTGCTTCACCTGTACATCCGAGGTTCTCCTTTGTAGAACTTCTTAATCCAGTGCGTTTGAGTTTAACACTGGTTGTTTTTCGTTGGATTCCGTAGCTGGTTCGTTTCTTGTTGTTACATCGGGTTTGGCTGTTGTGGCTATCAATTGGCAGAGTTTCTGCTGCTCAGGCATCGGATAGGCTTTTGGTCTTCTTTCTTGTTGTGCATAATTTCCGTTATTCTGGTACTGAGGTCTAATATTTTGTTGAGGGTTATATAGAAAATTACTCTGTATGGGTCCAGGTTGTCTTTCATACTGTCTGTGTTGTTGTTGTGGCGAGTGTCTTGTATAATTTTGTTGGTATGGTGATGGTCCGTTTCGATAATAGGTTGGTCGTGATGGTTGCTGGTATCCAGGTGTGCTTTGGTATGGGTGATCTCTAGGTGATTTGTATCTTGGGTTCTGGTTCTGAGTGGGCCTAAATTGGTGGTTCTTGTAATTCGGTTGATGGTTCAGCTGGTAGTGTTGTTGTGTTCTATTTGATGTGTTAGTAGACCCTCCTCTTGGGCTGTTGTTGTTATTACGTCTTCGGATTTCTGCATTTGCCTCCTCAGTGTCTTCTCTTTGTAGAAGATCTGCAAACTCCTTTATACTCTTGATGTTCTGGACACGTTGAGCATCCTGTATCCTCTGGTCGAAGTGTTCTACAAGTGCAGCGATTATATCTTCTTCCTCTGGTTGTGGTATCATTGATTTCATAGTCAATACTCTATCAATGAAATATTCACTACGAGTTAACTTTCCACCTGGCCTGTAATGTTCAAATTCTAGTTTTTGTCTCGTACTTCGTTGTACGTCACGATTCCAAAATTTAGCTAGGAATTCATCACTAAATTGTTGAAAATTTGAAATGTCACACTTAATTAATTCCCACCACCTGGCTGCGGTTCCTTCTAAACTATTTTCAATAATATCGAATAACAAATCTTGAGTGTCTTCGATGTGATTGATTTTCCGATTAGTTAACCTTTCATAATATCTAGTCATCCTATATAGATATTCATTGGGATTGGCGTGTCTGCCATTGAAACGTGGAAGTGTTGGATTTATAGGGTTGTTGTCATGATTATATGCACCACAAATTACATTTACAGGTGCGGATGCAATAGATTCTGGATTAGTTTTAGGTAAGTCAGCTATCATATCTTGTACTTCCTTGATTAGATTGGTTTTAGTTTTGGTTAATTTATTCTCTAAAATTTGTTCTTGTTGTGTTAGTGATTCACTTAAGGTTTGATTGTTTATTGTTTCTTCGAATCTAACCTCTAAATTTTCAATTCTTTTATTATTACTTTCTAATGCCTGTTCTATTTCAACTAATTTTCCTGTGAATTGCGTTTCAACTCGGTTAATCTGATTAGTTAGACAGCCTTTAACCTCTTCTAACTCTGTCTGTATCTCTTGAAAGTTATTTTTAATAAAGGTCTGGTTTTCTATTTGGCTTTGCCTAAATTTTGTTTCTAAATTAGCTTCTAAATTTATTTCATTTTGTTTGAGTTTTGTTTCTAAATTTATTTCATTTTGTTTGAATTTTGTTTCTAAATTAGCCTCTAAATTTATTTCATTTTGTTTGAGTTTTGTTTCTAAATTTATTTGTAAATTTTGAATAAGCATCGTCATCTGTTCTAATAGTGTGGGTTGATTTAGGCCTACAGGCGTTTCGGTTTCCACATTAGATTCTAAACTAGTCATATTTTCTCCTTCGGTTTCATTTAGGGGAGGTGGTCTTAGAGATTGAAGTTGCCCTTCTTGAGCCTTTTCACTAGGTTTAATAGATTTCCTTAAGTTATATTTTGGGTTACCTTCGTCTTGAGATGGATCCATTTTATGTGATTCAATTTGGGATATTTGTTATTGTTATTGCAGTAGATTTGTTTAAGTTTAATGATGGTTACCACTTTAATATTTAACACATATATATATATACTATTCTAGGCCTAATTGCACAACTTAAATACTAACACAATTATAATTAACATTTAAATAACATAACTAGGCTAATGTTGTATGCTTATACTAGCCTATGTGTGTGGTGTGTTAATGTGTAAAATTTTCAGTGTTATTTTAATAATTTTGCAAAATTATTCACAGCAAGCACGTTGGTCGCCATTTTATAATAAATATTTATAAAGTATTAATTTAAATACTTGCCCCAAAGTTGGGAGCCATTTATAATGAATATACTATGTAAACTATAATTTATTATGTAATTTCCTTTTTTTGTTATTAGAAAGTCTAATATTCTGACCCTACTCAATTCAGATCAGTATTAAACTCCTAAATTGTAAACAATAAATTAATATTAGATGAAATTAGGTCACAAGAAATAAGCATAAATTTATTAACTCAACAGAAATAATTTGTACAATATATATTGTTATTTAACATCCATAGGTTGGAAAATCTATTGTCTTTATACAATTATGGAAATGCCTTCGGCTTAGCACACCGTAGGGCCTATTTAGCACAGTGGAAGTAAATTAAAGTTCATATTAGGCTAGTTCAATGTTAAAAATATAAATAAATAAAATATGTTAATCAATTAATGTTCTCGGGGTAGGTAATCGTGCTGCTATGAATAAGATTGATAGCTACTTATTTATACGCAATAATGAAGTTACTTTGAAAGATCTAAAAGGTTGGCATTTTATATTTTAAATTTTCTTTATAGATTAAATTTTACTGTTCATAGTTAAAAAGAGTTCACAGTTGATATGTAGAAGTTATAAACAGAATATACCAGTTCTGTTGGTACTTTTCACTGAATTTATAATTTGTACTTTAATAGTCACTTAGAATATTTACGATGCACATTCCGACGATCTTGTAAAACTGGAGGTGACGCTAACACTTCTTAACTCTTTCTGAAAGCGTCGTTTTTCTTGGCTTCTCTCTCGCGGTCTCCTTCGAACGGCGTACCGGACATGACGTCATCCGGCATCTTGCGTTGCGATTGGTTCTTTTCTTAAGCTGTCCGACTTACGTCACACATTACTGATGTTTTGAATGGCTCATCAGTGTATTAATACTGAATTTCTGGTGGAGTTTACTACAAACGTTTATTTTGTCACTTTTTGCTTTTATTTTAATTATGTTACTGGTATTTTAATTCTGATAGATGATTGAATACTTATGATTCGCCAAAATATTATTTATTACTTTTAAATTTATAAAAATCCGCGTATTAAAATAACACTGGTTTGACTCATGTTGAATAGTTGTTGTTTTGAGTATAGATGGTGTTGAGAGACTAATTAATCTAATTATTATATTCTATTGTGTCTAATCTAGTTGATAATTATTATACTAATTTTAAAATTCTGTTCTTTCGCTTTTGGTTACGACTTAGGGTTATTTATCTGATTTGAAACATTTAGTTTTGGTGCTGTATTCTATACGATCTTTGATTCACGTAGCGATATGAATTAAACATGGCGGTTGTCTATGTTTACTTTTTGTTGTCCATAACAAATTGTAAAAGTCTGTGCTTATACTAGTTTTAATTTACGATACAGAATGATTGAATAAATAAATAAATGATGTATGTATGTGGGCGTTTGTGCTGTGCTTAGTGTAATCTGTTATAAAATTTACAATTGTTGGTGTGTTTGTTTCGTTAGTTCAGGTTACCCTACTTCTAGGCTAAAATTTTAATCAAGGTTGCTATCGTGTTTTATTCTCTAACTCAGTTATTTATGTGTGCGGTTTTTACTATCTAAGGATCATAACATTTGCTTGATTGGTAATAATATCATGTAATTTTGAAATTCGTATATACTTCCTAGTACTTTATGGCTATTTCTTTACAAGAGGTTAGGTTGGTTCTCTTAGGCTAGGCTAATGAATGTCGTAGATAATTCTCTTTTATTTATTGGTTAATTATTACTTTTCGATTAAGATGGGGTTTGATACATCATAGCTTCGTCTTCGAAATGATTTTTAACTGCAAAATCTATTGAAGAGAGACGGCGTGAAATGTATACGTCTGTTCAGGTCAAGCATGCACTTTTAACTGAATATAGCGTCTTTTCAGAGCATTGTTCACAAATCGGGGTTCACATTTAATCTCATTACCAAAATCATTATTACCGATTATTTACATAGGCGTAAAGGGGTACAATTTTTGGTGATTGAAAATGATTTTATGATATGATACTTATATCCTAATTTACACGTTCTATTTAATTTAAACTAATTTTTAAAGAAACAAACTCTTTATTTGTGCCTGAATTATTAATTTTAAAGAAGTGTTTGCTGTAAGGTATTTTTGAACATCGTGGTCTGTAATGGTGCCGACCAATCAGGAGCGTGCTGGAGGCGTGGCTTGGCCTTGTTTGTATACCGAGTTGGTAAATTTCCCTGGATTCATCATCTTTGAAAGCTTCGTATTTAATTAAACGAACCTTTATTAAAATTATGAGGTGACTATTCAAAAGACAATTTAATTCTGCATCCCACAGTATATCTTGATATTTTGGGATAATTCGTTTTTACATCTTATTTGTGCTAAATTGGTCGTGTTGTATAATGGAATTATTTCTTCACCGGTACCTTGCATGCCAGCTTATTTCTTCATGTATTTATTTAATGGCTTTGGCTTATGTTTCGGGCTTTTTATGATAGATAGTCAACATATTAAAGTTTCAATAGGCCATATTTTCTTTTATCGGTTCTCCATTGACTGTACGATATCCCTATAAGCTACAGTGTTAAAATTGAGTTACCAACTGCCGCGGATAGATCGCGTTGGCGTTCAGTTTTTGTGTAAGTTGGGATTTGTTTATTAATAATTTATAATGTAAATACTGAACTGTTTCAAGTAAATGTTTATGAATTAAGACATTTTACCAATAAAACTTTCATCATCCATTTACAAATTATTATTAGTTTAGAATGAATGTATAGAGTTATATTATTCTTAAGGTTCTATAAATTTATATTTTATTACAAACAATTTAACAACTAAGTAATGTATATATATAATATTAATATATATATATATATATACCTTTTTTCCCCTGTCTTGCAACTTATTTTGTGTAGTGTAATACTACGCGCGTTTCAGGAACACGTTCCCATCTTCAGGTTTTATAAAATTTAAATAAAATTTTACTCACATGTGAGCACATCATAATTTAACAAACACACACATAGCAAACACGAATTATTGCACATATATAATTAAAAACAAAAAACAGTTTAAAATTTTAAAACAGTTGGCTTTAGGCCATGTTAATGTTGCACCGGTCACTGGTCGACTGAGAGATTACATCCGTTATCTCCATCGTCAATACTATTTATAGACCTACAGGTAGCAATTGCAGTGTTATACAGGCTATTCGATTTAAAATATATTTGTTCATTGAGGACTTAGCTACTCTGGTGCAAATTAGCTTAGAAATAGTTATGAATTTATTGATGAAAAAAAAGAAATAGTAATTAAACAGAATTACATTTTGGCGTCATTTGACATTGTGAACCTGTATACCAACATCCCAGTACAAGAAACTTTAAACATTTTGAAAGAAAACCTTACTAAAACTGAGAAAATGTGTAACACCTCCGTAAACCAAGTAATCGATCTGCTAAACATTGTCTTAAAGCAGAATTATTTTGAATTTGAGGGCAAATTTTACGAACAAAGTGAAGGTTTAGCTATGGGTTCTCCATTAAGCTCTATACTGTCTGAATTGTTTTTGAATTATTTTGAAAACAATTTTTTATTATCCAGTAAAAATAAATACTGCAGCCAAATTTTGTTTTATAAGCGATAGGTTGATGAATGATGACACTTTTTTAATATTTAAAGGCACAACCTGACAACTTGACCTACTACATAACTACCTCAACAGTTTAAACACCAATATACAATTCACAATGGAAAAGGATATGAATAACAGGATTGACTATCTGGACTTAACCATTATAAAAAACAGAAATGAACTTGAATTTAAAATATATAGGAAACCAACCACTACTGATGTGGTAATTAACGCTAGTTCGTACCATCCATGGTCACAAAAAATGGGTGCGTTTAAAATACATAGCAAGCAGGAATGGCTACAGTACAAAAATAGTTGATAAATTACTTCACAAACACCTGAGTAAAAGTAGAGACAGTAAAACAAAACCAATGAAATTCATTTCCGCGGAATATATCAACTTATTGCCTAATTATTTGAAAAATGTTTTCAAGAAACATAATGTGACAGTGTCATTCAGAACGAGCAAAAACAGTGCAGTGTCATTCAGAGCAGTGTCAATAATATAAAAAAACAACTGCGACCAAAATCAACAAAATGCATTGAAAAATGCTCCTGTGTGTATAAGCTCAAGTGCAGCGATTGCAATAAATTTTATATTGGACAAACCGGCAGAAAATTCAAGGATAGATTTAAAGAACATCTACCTAAAAAAAACATTGCAAATAACAATTCAAAATATGCTACACACCTAATTGATAATGATCACAGCTATGAAAATTTGACAGTAAATTTAAACCCTTTGCATTTATGTAGAAAATATCGCCTAATGAATGCATTGGAAGAATTTGAAATTTACCAAGCTAAAATGCACCAGAGTAGCTTAGTCCTAAATGAACAAATATATTTTAAATCGAATAGCCAGTATAACACTGCAATTGCTACCTGTAGGCCTATAAATAGTATTGACGATGGAGATAACAGATGTAATCTCTCGGTCGACCAGTGACCGGTGCATCATTAACATGGCCTAAAGCCAACTGTTTTAAATTGAGTTTTTTGTTTTTAATTATATATGTGCAATAATTGGTGTTTGGTATGTGTGTGTTTGTTAAATTATGACGTGCTCACATGTGAGTAAAATTTTTAAAAACCAGAAGATGGGAACGTGTTCCTGAAACGCGCGTAGTATTACACTACACAAAATAAGTTGCGAGACGGAGAAAAAAGGTATATATATATATATATTAATATTATAGATATACATTACTTAGTTGTTAAACTATTGCAACTGGAGACATAAATATGAAACAATTTAGGCTATAAGACTTCTGTAGACCTACATAATCACACAAAATAAATAATTGTCTCAGTAGGTTGTTCATGATATAAAATGCATCAGGTGCAGGTACTTATATCAAGTAGGCTACTAACTGTTATCAGTTCCATATTGTATCAGGTACATAACAACCCGTACCAACTCATCAATACCTATTAGTGCAAAATACTAGTTAAAATATAAGGGAGTTCATGTTTTTATTATTATATTCAGAGTAGAAAATGATGATATTGTTGGGAGCTGACATGATGGTGAATCTCTAAGAAATGTTTTGCAATATAGTGACAACACTTTTCTATTGCCTGCTAACCAATTACCAATTATTATGTATAGCAGATTAAAATTTAATTTTTGTTAGGCCAGTGTTATCTTGTATGACTTCAGGGTTTCTTTTGTTCTAAGAGAGATTGTCATTAGTATCTTTTTTACAAATTATTATTAATAAAATTGTTGTGTTTGTGTAGGTCTGAGTCCATACTAAACAAACGTGACCCCTTGGACTTGAGCGATATTAAAGCTGTAAGTAGAATACATTTTATTAATATTGTAATGTATGTGTGTATCTAGAATTTCAACATTCCCACCTTCAAGTTTTAAGGTTATGAAGTTTTTAGGCTTCTTCAGCATGTAAGATGTGTGAAAGGTATTAATTTGAGGGCTCCACCAGATTTGATTTTTATGAATATTTGCTTGGCATGAGAAGTGTCGCTTAAGCCACTTTGTTGAAATAACTTCAGAGCCGTTTTGAGTTTGTATCAAATGTGTAATTAATAGTAAAACATTTGATGTATTTAAAATTTAGAATTTAAATTTAATTTACATTCAAAAGTTTAATTTACGTGATACTACTGTCAAATGAAAATTGTGCTTAAGAAACTGTACAAATTATTTAATATACAATTTCTTAATATTTACTCTTTCTCTGCTAAATTTTACGTTATAAGTTATCATAAATTAACTAAACTAACTTCTCAATAATATTTTGATAAAATTATTAAATTTAATAATACTAAGGGAAACTGTACTAATTAACTACTATGCAGTCTCCTTGATATTTAATATATAAAACTTATTCTTTATTAAAATTAGATAATAGCAAAACATAATGAATATTAAAACTTAAAAGTTTGTTAATTAAGTTAACGTAATTCTTTATTTTAAAGCTTTAATTTTAACAGCTGTTTGTGACATAGTAAATTTATTCTTAAATTGGACCGGAATCTACTTTCAATTGCTTATTAGGTATTTTTTAAATCCTTGTCAGCTAATTCTCTATAAACAAGGCCCGGCCAAATTACTTAAATTGTCTTGCTTTTTAAATTTATTTTATTCTATTTATTACATTTTATTTAAGGTTTCCCTGTTTCACACTCGCTACATATTTTGCTTTAAATATGCACTTTATTAAATTTATTTAATCCCCTATTGGTTTAACGTTCACTACACAATTTATCCTATCCTCTGTCCTTTGAGGTTCCTGGAAGAGCTCTGGGATTGTTGTAGGTAGACTCCCGTATGAATGAATATATCTTACAACGGACACAACCCGTTGTAGGTCCTGGATTTTGAATTTGTAATTAATTTTATAAATTTGAATAGTCCGGACTTACCGCGGGCTAAAGCCGCATGTAGGTCACGAAAATCATGTTGACGCGGGAGGGTCGTTATCGGGCTGAGTTAAACTCTTGGACCCTGCCTGTTCGAAAAGGAATAAGGACTTGTAAAAAATACCTAAAGATTCTTTCGGGAAGCCAAAATCCAGGAATTAAATATAAAACAAATGTCTTCAGGAAATGCATGACGCTAACCGTGGGTGTATTTACTGCAAGATTAGAGAATATAAAGTCACAAAGTTACGTAAGGTACAAGCTATTAAAGTATGGGGAGAAATTCAAAATTCTTCGAAATTGAAAAAGAAAAGGTTTTTTAGGTTTTTCATAAGAAGGCCTAAAATAAAGGTGAAATAAGTTTTAGCAAAATTTTGTTAAATAAAAAAGTTAGTGTTAATCCACTAAGTTCAAATGATAAAAAAGTAGGTAAAAAGAAAGTTTTTTAAATTCTAACCAAAACAAGTTTTAGTAATGATAAACAAAATGTATAATTAAAAAGAAAAACTTGAAATTTTATGAAAGGAAAAAGGTGATGAAAATAAAAAGTTAAACTTAAATTTGTATTGACTCAAAACGGTAAATAGTATGTTGATAACGTAGTTATGTAAAAATAATCCAGTATTTAAAATATGTTTTGGGAGTAAAGTAAAACCCAAATTTGTAGAAAATCGTTTAACTCCCTAACCCCACAGTAAGACAACCAGAAGCAGAAACAAAGTGAAAATCCGGCTAGTTAACACAAACCAAAAGGACATAAAGAAGTGTAAACAAAAAACCGGGAAAAACAAAAAACAAAGACTTTTCCGGGAAAAATAGCCGCGGAAAAACCCGCGCGGGTCGTGTACGCGAACCAAGAATCGTACGAACGTCACTCGAGTTTGGGTGTAAAGAAGACAACGAGCTGGATTCAAAAATGTCACTCTCAAGAAAATCGGGAAAACCCTGGAGGAGTTACAAAAGAAAAGGATTTTCAATAGCCAAAACTGCAGGGAGTGAGATAAGGTAGCGGAACGGCAGAGGGGGCTGGCTGGAGATGAGTCGACTGGAGGGGGAGCAGATATACCAACATGCGAAAGTGGGTGTACTCAAAAAACAAAAGGAAATTTACGTAAAACAATGACTAAATCAAGTCTAAAAATAAAGGAAAAATTAATATAAAATTCAGAATAAAAAATAACATAGACTAGGAGTTTAAAATCCTTGAAAAAACGAATTTTAATAACTTTTAGAAATACAGTGATAGAAAGCTTAAGTTGGCATGGAAGTAGTGCCGAAAAAGTCTATATAAACGATTGCTCGGGGAAACTCGGGAGCCTGATTATTTCTGAGATGTGTAAGTGAACGCATCTGTTACTTGTTTTTTATAAAATACTATAGTATTCAAGAAGCTAAGTACTTTCTTCGTTAACCTAATAATTTGTGTAACAAGTGTGAAGATACGTCATTGCGATATTAATCTGGAATGCAGCAATAGACACAGCTTTAATCTACAAGAACGTCAGTGGCAACTTAGTCATTACAAAGTTGGCCTAACTTGGATTATTTTGGAGAAGTAACATAGCCTGCAGAACAGCTGATACATGGAGTGATTCGTATAGCTTCCAGATAGGACTCCAGGACATCACCAGGCGACCACTAGGACATGCAACATTAACGTCGAGGGAATAGCCGAACCGGGACTTCAGACACGACATCACCCCAACCATCTTTAAGAATTCATCCAACATTCTTCCAGACAACCCTGCAGGAATTATCGTCATCAACGAGACAACTTAACCAGCACGCAGAGCATCTGTAGCCTGCCATCGCTAAACAACGCTCGCGGACTTCATATCAAACGTCGCGACGCCTGGACGGTTGTAAAAAGGTCTGTAGAAATGTAAATACGTTAGTCCCTGTTAAAATTTGCCTGAAGTAAATTCAAATAAATTTATTTTAAATACTGGGTTACTTAGGATGTTAGATTAGATAAAATATTTGTATTATTAATTAGAAAATTAAATTCATTAAATCGTAAATTCAAATTAAATCTTTTATTAAAATATTAATTAAATCAAATTGAGTATAAAATATTAAAATAAATTATAGTTAGGTAAATAATTGGTTCTGCCTTGTAGTTTAAGAAATTATTATTAAAATTGAAAGGAAAGTGATTATTTTGTATTTGTTGGAGAAAGTAAAATTCAAAAAGTTTATTTTATGTTTGACATTTAAAAAAAAGGAATTATTAAAATTTTATTTGCTTTATAAAAAAGTTATTATTTACAAAAAACACCTAGTAGTCAAATATCCCAATAGTTTATGAGTTACGAGTATAGATTAAGAATTGATGCAGTGAAATTTTATAAAATATTTGCAAGCACAAATAAACCATTTACAAGGTTAGTTTCAGTGTACTCACTACTCAAAGGTTTACAAAAAGTAAAATCATTCACTTGTGTTCTAACTGAGCTAGATTCAATAAAGTACTGGAAGTATAACGTAGAAGTTTTTTTTTTTTTAGTCGGTATATTCAGAAAACTGAATATTCGACACATAGTTATTTCACCTAGGCCAAACAAAGCGAGATTGCCTATAAAACTTCCAGTAGGTGGAAATAACTTATTCTCAAACGAAAGACCGTTGAAGAAATCGGCGTCCCAAAAAAGTGGGGTCCGAAAACATATTCAACTGGTTAAAACGGTGTTCCGTTGGAGAATTGGCTCCCGTAACGTGGGGCTAGAAAAATTCTCGAACGGGAGATTCGTTGGAATATATAATAGGCGATGATAACCAAATACAAGAATACAAAAAAAAAATCGATTAAAAATGGTTTTCTTGATGATTGGCTTTTGTATTTAGGTGAAATTTAACTTATCTATGTGGAAGTAGTTTTTGAGTTCAAGTGTTGATGGTTCAAGAGTTATTAGGGTATGACGTCTCTATCTGATTTCTGGACTTCTTCTCCCCTCTCTTTGTTTTTGTGTCATTTTTAAACTTGTGCTCTTATTGGCCAAACGATTTGTTCAAAATTTCTGATTGGATCTGTATTTTTATAAAATTTGTGCTACAGCATCGGTTTAGTCATTTTCCTTTCCCATGCATTTTTTTGGGTTTGTATTTCCTTATGAAAGATAACTTAGAACACTCCACGAGTTATTCTTTTACATCTGTTTTGTCACGTAAACCAACTGTTCTCCCACAATGTCTGGGAATTGTAACATAATCGTTAACACGTGTGTTCTAGCATTTGTTGTAATCTGATTAAATAAAAGTTATCTTCAGAGCAAAGACTTCCCAATATCAATGACTTGGGTTAACTGTTAGATTATATTGTGTTTTGTTATTAATATTATTATGTCTTTTCACCTATATATACCTGACAAGGTCTTATGTTAACAACAAATAAGTAATAACATTTTGTGATCAGTATATTATTTTTATACAGCTTTTAGGGTAGGCCTAAATTAGTTGAATACAGTAAGTCCTCTACTTACAAACTAAATGTGTTCATAACAGTAGTTCCCAAGCCCAAAAGTTTATAAACGGTGTTTGATTTAAATACAACACTGCTTTTATTATTAATTTTAAAACGGTTAGGTCTAACTATTTTTGTTTAAATAATAATAATATTGCTAAAAGAAAGTTAATAAAAATCTATGTCATTTATTAAAAGTAAGGCTTTAAAATAACTGCAGTATAATCTTTTACATTTTGGACAGTGAAGGTGTTGGATTACAGAGTACTAGGGACTACGCCATTCTCTACCAACCTCGGTGGAGACCTAAGGCAAAGTCAATGCAAACAGAGTATTGTATTCTATGTTAAAATATACGCTGATAGGCCTATTTTCATGGAAATGACGATTGAGCAGTGACCTATGACAGAGAGTGAAATAGACATGACCATCCCCAATAATTGGAATTATGGCATTCGTTGTAATGTCACCATTAATATTTAAATATTAAATAATCAACATTTCAAACAAATTTTTATTTTATAAACAAATATAATATGTAACACCAGATGTTTGGCTTAGTATATTACAGTAAGCGTATTGTTTGCTTTTACAGTACCTAATCTAAAAAAACTGTTAGTTGAGAAAAATAATTAACTGATTCTAAATTAGTTGCAAATAAACGTGGTTTGGTTCATTGTAGGCCTAACCTAAAATTATTAAGTTTTTTATTAAAATCAGCTGTTATTTATAATCTGTTACAACAAATGTTTGAATTGAACTGAATTGTTGACTTTTGTTTGTTTTATTTTAGTTTGTTAAACTAACATGGAAAAGCTCTTGGATGTGATGAATAATAAACTGATTCTAAATTAGCTAAGTTGGTTGCTATGTTAATGAATGTAAACAAATATGTGTTGCTAAACTTTTGATTCGAACAGATGTTTTGTTTGTTACAGGGCTGGAAGTGAAGCCTTGTATTTTCACTGTTTTTACGTTATAGAATTTTTGCAAAATCCTTTCTTAGTGTGCATCTATGACCCATAAGAAAATGCCTTAAAATTATCATATTTGTGTCTTAAGTAGTTTTTGCTCTATGTCTAAGTAGTTATGTCAGATATATAGATTATTATAGAGGATTAACATTAAACAGTACAAAAGAAGGCATTTCATTACAGTACTGTTTTATTGTACAGTAGTTTATTAAAAACAAATATGAAAACACTTTGTTTGTGTATTTCTTATTTTATACAGGGTGTCCCACGGAGAAACTTTCAGTGTTTGTTCCGCTGGTGAAACTAATGAAAAATGTTCATATAAACATAGGGCTGGAAACTCTCAGCTATCCACCATTTTGTTTTCTGTACTAAATAGTGTACATCTCTAGAATGGCAGGCTATTTATCAATGTAGAAATCTAGTTAGGCAAAAACAATCAACTGTTTCTAATAGCCTTTGTTTTGAAATGGCGACCATTTAAACTTTTAAAATGAGAATAACCGAAAACTGTAAATTTTTATAGAAAACTTTAAGAGTAAATTTTTGTAGCATGTTTAATTTCCTATCGAATGGTATAGCTGTTCAAACTATCAAACAAAGGGTAACAGTAAAACAGTGTCCAACTTAATTAATTTTTCATGCAAATTAATTATTGCCTACACTTTGTTACTACGGTTGTTGAACCAGTCAAACCAATGGACAAGTAATTAGAGATCAAATTTGTAATCTGATATTAGATATTAAGAGTATCCAGGTGGTGTCAATCAATTTTATTTTTGCCTTTAAAACACAAAACAAATTTAAGATAGGCCTATTTCTGAAAATGTAGGTAAGAACACCATCCCTCTTAGGCCTATAATTATGGATGTACTGCAAGTTAAAAAAAAATAAGTAGAGTTAGAGATACTTACAGGATAACTATAGCAG
>JAGFPH010017071.1:0-18253 GCA_018207615.1 Philaenus spumarius
TCCCCACTAGTAAACAAACTCTACGCCTACAAGGTGTTGAATCCAAATATACTGAACACCTCATCAATCTTAACCACAATTACAATACAATAGACCATACCTTAAGAATAATCCACCACTGCGAAAAGGGCAAATTATTAAATGCTTTAGAACAATATGAAATATATAAAATGTTTAAAACTGAACCGCATACCATACTTAATGAAAAGCTTGGATTTGATTCCAATGTTTTATTTGATACAATTATAACAGAAACAGAGACCAAATAAATTCCCCCCACCACGTAATTGATAACAATCTATTGAAAATTGCAACCCAGTGAACTTTGATGACATCAGTACAGTGCGAGACAGTGGGCCCACGAGACATGTGATTTCTTAATAGTAAATTTTGTTGTGTGTTTTTTATAATTTATTCTGAATGTTTGTGTGTAAATGTGTATATGATGTGTGACAACGGATTAATTCATCCAACAAATTTTAACTTGAAAATGGCAGAATAAGCCGAAACGGCCGTCGTTTGAAGAATTTACACGACAATTGACTATTGACGACGGTAAGTTGTAATTATATTTTATATATATATATATATATGTGTATGTGTATGTATAAGTATATGTGTATGTGTATGTATATGTATATGTATATGTATATAGGTGTTCACACTCTAGCGGACGCATTTCAAGTCCGATTTGGTTAAAATTTAGTACACATGTTGGTTGTCTACGTCGTTCGAACGAGTTCGTTAGTCAAAAAATATAACAACCGGAAGTACGTTCTTTGACCGGAAGTAAACAATGAGAATTTGTTTCTACAAATATACATTTAATATGTTATTCTGCACATTTTGTTTTTTTACGCGACCTTATAGCTCGCTTGGTTCCCCCAAAATCAATCAAAACGTAAAATACCATAAACGTACTCGGTTCAAAGCCATGTGGCGGATTCTATTGTGGGGTTGACGAGCGAAGCACGAAATGCATTGTGTGTTGAAGATACTCCCAATATGCGGAATGGCGTGCGAAGCATTTTGCAGCTATTCAGCACCGTCGTGAATAGACCTATTTCACAAATTGTTGGTTGATACTCTTAAACAAAGGGCTATAAACTTAATTTTGGAAATTTGCTCAACTCACGGTCAGCGGTTCAGCTGCGTGGTCGAATTATATTTATTTCAAGCGAAAACTATTTTTATTTTAAGAATGAGTTCAACTTGTAATTCAGATTTCAGTATATAAGAAACATTTTTCAATAACTATGGTCACCCTCATCTGTAAAATTATCAAGTATTTTATCGTTTCAAAGGAACAACTTATGTAATTATTGAATCAGGTAAATGTTTGTGTCTATTATCCAGAGTTTCTTGTGTTTTCAGTTGTTGCAGTGGTGGCAGGGTATGAAAACGACGTTCTTGATCCTTGCCATGTTAAATGCCAGTTAATTCATCGTGCAATTTGTGTAATAGATACAACAACTTATAATACAAGAAGGACAATGTACAACCATTGCTTTATGTTAAAGGCGAACATATGGGAAGGCGCATGTAAGTTTCTTTATTTTTGTAAATACTGGTTTATACAGCTAGATTTGCCTTTGCGAAATTTGGACACCGTGCGTAATAATCTACAATGTATTTCAAAATACTATTACTTTAAATGAGCAATTCTTGTATCTATCTTTGTATCTGTCACGGATCTCAAAAACGGCTCTAACGATTTTGATGAAAATTTGCATACAGTGGTTTTTTGACATCAGAAATCGAATGGTCTTACGTCTGCAAAAACGCGCATAAACTCTGAAAAATGCGCATAAATATTATACTCTGAACTTATTTTTATACCACCTTTCGGAAGTCGCTTAGAAGGCGAATAGATACAACTTCTTTTTACACCTCCTTTAAAGTCACTAAGTATTCGAATAGATACATATATATATATAAAATTCAATGTATGTCCGTTTGTTTGTCCGTTATGCGTTACCAAACCGTCCATCCGATTGCTTTGAAATTTTGCATAGTAACACAGGTTAACCCTGAGAAGGTTTTAGGCCATTTACCGAAGTCCTAGGACATAAGGGCTACGCCCCAGTGGCCCTCAAAGTTTCAATGTTAATCTTATGGAAGGTCAATATTAAGGAAGAAGAAGAAATATTTCTTTTCATTTTATCAGAAACAGCTGTTCGTATGAAAAGCTTAAAACAGGTGATTTTGATCAACAGCTGATTTTGATCAACAACTGATTTGGATCAAAAAATGAATATAATTTTAGGTTAGGTAAATCAAGCAATGAGCAGAATCCCATTATAATTTACAACGGCCCTCAGGGATACGAATTACAGGCTTTCAAAGTTTCAAATTAAGCAATAGCAAAGCATTGCCGGGTCCACTAGTTATAGATACAATCCAGATGTTAAAAATACTTAGCGATGCTCTGTCACCCAGGTACAAACTAGCCAAAGATAAGCGAGAGCTTTCAGCGAGTTTTCCAACTGCGAGCCAAGCGAAGCAGCCATCTGAGGCCGTAGGCCGATTACAATTTTAAGTTAACCTAAAACTCTTTAGTAGCAGATTGATCAAATTTCATTGCTTAAATATTCATTTTCATGAAGTTTTAAAGTGATAAAAACATAAATTTTAAAATACAGTGCTTAATTTGTAGCCAAATTTTATATTTTAATACATGTAAGGTTAATTTTGGAACTGGTGGCCATTTCACTTTGTTCTGGCAGATAATATTGAAGTAAGTTGTGAGCCCCAAGTATATTAATTTAGTATTTTACCATACTAAGGAAAGAACAAATTTTTATACACCTGAACCTCAGAAACATTTTCATTTATCTATCAAAAAGAATGTATGTTAATGATTTATTAATATTTCAAACAATTATTTCATTTAAACATTGAAATAGTTACTCAATTCTCAAAATCAAAGTTTAGTGCAAGCCTACAGAAATATGTTTTACAATTACAGTATTACTGTATATAGGCTTCGTATAAGTAATATGTAAAATACTAAACCAAAATTTGACAGAAACCTATAAAATTGTCATGCAAAGTTAAATAACATTGAAAGATGACTGAAACCTCCTTGGAAGTAAACAAAACCGGATATTAGTAAATGTACCAGTCTTAGATAAAGACAAATAAAAAAATATGGAAGCTACACTGGACCGCATAGACTGTACATGTTCAAAAGACTTACCTTAAAACAATACTCGCCAAACTGCAGAAATGTCTTAGCCGATCACTCACAAATATTGTTATGATATACTGAGGTCAACTCAATAAAGAAGAAATTAGATAAGATTTTAATTTATTGACCAAAGCCAAAAGAAAAATATATTTTTAAATATATTTATAAAAAAATGACATGCCCTTAATTACAAAAAATAAAAATTATATGCCCTTAGTTACAAAAAAGATTTTAATAAAAGATTTAGCGTTACAATAATTATTTTGTTGAATTTAAAAGATCCATCCCTAAAAATTTAAAAAGCTGAAAAAAACCCTTCACATTAATAATAATTACAAAATGTATACAATATTATTAACTATACAAAATTATAAGATTGCATGTATAGTACCATGGATTTATTAATAGATAACATTTATTTTGTTGGCCAACCTTAATGCTAAATAAAATTAAATAATAAAAAAATAATTGCGTTTAATGATTTGTTGAGACGTCTCTCTTATAATAAATTTAAAAAAAGTATTAGAATTTTGATTGAAAATCCCTGAAGGACTGTAGTTCCAAATTTTTCTATAGCGCACCTCCCAATTAAATTAAATTACAAAAGACATATATTATATATTATAATTTTAACAAAGACAACAAAATTTACACAACTTATTCCAAAAACAATTTATAGGAAATGTTCACTGCAGATTTTAGTACAACTTTACTATATAGTTCATAGCTATGTTTTAAAAGGTAGTTGGTAATTTGAGTGTAGCTATTTCAAACACTAGGCACTGTCGCCGAAATTAAACAGTAAGAAGTTGCATTGATGGTCAGAAGGTAAAGTTTTTGTTTTAAAAGCAGAAGAACATTTCTAAGTCTCCATCTTGTACCAGTATACACTGCATGTAAAACAAAATAACATGGTTTTAGCATTTATGGTAGGTTTTAAAACCAAAAAACATTGTGAACAGACTTTAGGCTTAAAGAGTTTGCCTTTATATTATTTTTGACAAGTCTTTAACAAGCAGGGTTGAGAATAATTGTTAACTGTTAATTCAAGATTTAACCAAAGTTAACTTGTTAGCATTTGTCATGTTAACTTTAACTGTTACCAAATGTTGAGAAAGCACATGTTAAACTTTCAAAATGCTCATGCTTATATGCTCAATATATTTCAGACATGTATTTGATTGATGGGTTTAAAAGTTCTTATTTGTTCAATAAGTTACACAGCTCTACTTTATGACTTTAAATTTATAACAAAAAGATTACATAAATTGCCTTAACCTAGGCTTGAGTTTGAAATTAGGCAGGTTACACTAATTGTATACTGATTGTATTCAAAGAAAAAAAAATTGAATTACATAGATATTAAAATATACTTAATGAATTTGAAATATTATTTATAATATTAAATGTAAACCTAACTTGATTGCCAAAACTTACAAAGGTTTGAACAGCATGAACACTAAGACATTTTGATCTGGCAAAATTGCTAAGACACTATTACATACCTAGATTTTGTTGAATAGGCTTTTAAAAATAAATCATTTTATATTAACAACGCACTGTCGTTCATAAACTCACGACTAAAACATTTACAAAGTTACAAGAACTGCATAATGAACTAACGTATGGCGTCGGTTGTCTTGAGTGACAAAGGAATATGGCCTCCTTAACTGAACTAACTTACTGAATGCCGAGTCATTTGGTTAATTCGCATGACAGCGACCTCTGCACAGCTGGTGCCTGTTTAGTGCTGCTGCCTTGCGAGATAAAGGGAACTACTTGAACGCTAGCATTGACGGTCGAAAAACAGCAAGCATATTACGAACGTAATAGTTCCCCCCCCCCCCCCCCCGAAACGACAGCGTCGGAAAAGAAAAAAAAATTGTCAGAAGGACAAGTGAAGAAAAATGACACAACCAAAATGGCCGAAAGAAATTTCCTTTAAAACATGAAAGAAAAAGACAACACACAGGAACACAGAAAAAACTTACAACTAACTCTAGGTAACCAACTGGTCAATATACCTCCACCGAAATATACAACACTTGTTAACAAACTACAAAAATACTTAAATATAAGTGGACTCGCAGTGTCCTTTAAGAGAATAAGGTGCTCGAAAGCAAGCTTATTTGTTGTCGTATCTCTAGGATCGGAAGGTGATCAGTCTTCGGATCTTGCAAGATAGACTGGATGCATGACATGTCATGACTTACGACATTATTTATTTGAAGGATTCCGGCGCCGGGAATTTATGTCATGTCAAGGAAACATAATAATTTTTGAGATGGCCAATCTCATGGTTTAATGTCGAGTCCGGGTGCACTTGATTATCAAGTGATGACGTGTAATTTACACACTGACAAAACACAACTTAATACCTATAAGAGGTTCAGGTGGGGTGCATTTAGCGCAGTTAGCTGAAACGAGGTAGCGTTCTGAAAAATGACTGATGGGGTCTGTAGGTTTTAGGTGAGGCTTCAGTTGTTCGACATGTGCCTTTTTCACGAAGTTTCTGGAATGTTGGAATGATAGGGCAACTGTGACTGGGGTTAGAAAGTCGATGATGCGAAAGGGCCCTGACCACCTGGGCATCAGCTTGGCGGCCCTTTTATCTATTGCGGAGCTTAGATTGTGCGTCTTACACCACACTAGATCGCCAATCTTGAATTGATGTGGTCTACGGTTTTTGTTGTAGACGCGCTCAGACTTTTGATGGGCTCGAAGAATGTTGTTTTTGGCATCACGCCAGATTTGATGAGGATTGGAATTGTCCCTGGGAAGAAGGTCGTCGATATTCCAGGTTAAGCTGAGCGGGGTGTTGGGCATGAAATTAAATAGGATTTTAAAGGGAGATGTTTTTAAGGTCTCGTGGGTTGCGAAATTAAAGGCTAACTGTAGCCATGATAAGGATTTGTCCCAAGAAGTTTGACTGTTGGAATGATAGGCAATTAAAGCGGCTTTAAGATTTCTATTCAGACGTTCCGCATTGTTCGGTTGGGGATGGTAAGGTGACAATGTTGCGTGTTTGATTCCACGAGTGAAACAGTAGTTGCGGAACGAATGTGATGTAAAACAGGTGGCATTGTCAGAGATCAAGGAAAACCGAAATGTTGGAATATGTTTGGCTTAAAGCCTTGATGGTGTTTAAAGAGGTGGCATCTCTGACGGGGCAAAGCCAGGTGAATTTAGAGAACTGGTCTACTTCAACCAGTATCATAGTATTGCCTAATGATGTTCGTGGTAGCTTACCAACGTAGTCTATGTGGATTTTCTCCATAGGAAGGGTTGGGACAATCGATGATAAATAGCCTAGTTTGCTATTTTGAGCGGGCTTGCTCACTGCACATGTTTCACAACTTTTAACCTTCTGGGTGACATCCTTTACGAGTGAAGGCCAGAAGAAAAACTCACTCATTTTAAATTTGGTCTTGAAAATACCTAAATGACCTCCTACTAGGGAGTCGTGATAATAATTTATGATTAGGTCCACTAAAGATCGGGGTACACAAACTTTGACAGGGATACCTTTATGGTTCTTAAGGCACAGGGTCCCTTTATTCAGACAATATCGGCTAGAAGATGCACCTGCTTCTAGATCAGAAATAATAGGACTTAAGATGTCATCAGCGCGCTGTTGAGCGCTAATTTCCTGGAAGGCTAATGGGAAATTTGTTAGAAGGCTATTGCAGACTATGGTGTTCTCAGAAGGAGACATTTGTTCTGGTCGCTTCTCTAGTTCAAACATCCTAGAAAGTGAATCTGCTATTACATTTTGGGTGCCCCTAATATGTGCCACTTGGAATTTCAATGATGTTAATTTGGCTATCCACCGTCCCATTTTGGGCCAAGCCCGGTGTAATTATTTAGCAAGGCCAAGCCCGGTGTAATTATTTTAATGACGTCCGCAATTAGGTTGTTTTTCCCCGAGCGGCAGTTATTTTAATAACGTCCGCAATTATTTAGCAAGGCTAAGCCCGGTAATGACGTCCACTGGTTTTCCCCGTCAAGGCAAACATTCCAATTATTTTAATAACGTCCGTAATTATTTAGCAAGGATAAGCCCGGTAAGTGGTTTTGTTTGCAACACAATGTCGCAAGACGTAAATTTCCGTCAATTATTTTTAAGGCTATTAGCGACAAATATGTTTCGCAATGTAAATTCCCACAGTTTCGCAAGGCTGTGACAATGTATTACGTACGCTTTCCTGTTTCACAATTGTTTTTGTTGAAGGTGATCAAGTCGGACTACGATATATAAACAGAATGCTCGATGCAAGAGTTTAGTTCTGCTACCGTCAGTGAATTACAATTTTTTTAAATTACTGAAAATGCTTATTCACCTGAAAAAATGTCGCCTTTTGCGGCTGGATTTGATTTAAGAAGTGCATATGATGTTATTATACCAAAACATAATAGACAATTAGTAAAAACAGATTTGGTAATAATAGTTCCGCATAATTGTTACAGGAGAATTGCTCCAAGATCTGGATTAGCAGTGAAAAATTTTATTAATGTTGGTGCCGGAGTAATAGATAAAGATTATCGTGGTAACGTTCCGATACTGTATTACTTTTTAATCATTCAGAATTTGATTTTTTAATAACTAAAGGTGACAGAGTAGCACAATTGGTTTGTGAAGTTATAGCTTATCCTGAAATTGAAGAAATATTTTTAATTGATCAAACAGAACGAAATTGTAACGGATTTGGATCAACTGGAACTTAACATGTATTTACAAACGTTATTTGAACTATCTGCTATAGAAATATGTAAGCAAGTTTTAGTAGAAGATTCATATAGATGAACTGCAATTACCTGTTTCTATTAAACATCATTTGAAAGAAAATTTTACAATCTATTTAGTGCAAGTGAAATGTATTACCAAGGGTTATAGATTTTTAGATATTGATTTTGAAAATATCACTATTACAGATTTTTTTATGCTGTTGAACCTTGGTTCTGTTACCAATGTACCACCATTCATTCTTCGTCGAAAATATTATTCATTCAATTCAAAACATCCTCATGCCGGATTTGATAAATAAATTATTTTATTTCAGAAATGGATGTTGTTCATTTATTTTGTGGTGATGAACTTCGCCGGCTCTTCAAACTTGAAGAAGAGGAGGAGGAAGAGGAGTTTAAAATTGATTGGGAGGCGTATTTTTTTGAACATTTTCAAGAGTACCTGGAAGAAGAAGAGGACATCCCACTAGAGTGGGAAATTGAAATTTATTTTGAAGAGAGGGGGTGGAGGGGGAATTGATATATAATAAACAAATTCTGTGTATATGACTTTATTATTTCATTTACCCTATATATACCCACGTATAAAGGTGTTTAAGGCTTTAGAGGTGATATTACTTACATATTCAGTTTTCTCTCTCTCTGATTAATTTGAGAACAAACAACAACAAAAAAAAAGCTTATTTATTTCGCATTTCTTTATTTGTTGCCAAGCGGTTTAGCAGAAAAAAATTGTACATCGTTTGCAATAAAGTATCTTACGGATTACGGTTACTTATCATCTTCTTCGGAAAATGCTTCCGATTTTTCTTTTATCGATATGAAGACTGACGCTTTGTTCAGATTCCAAGAATATTATAATATTACAACTAACGGTGAACTTAACAATCAAACCTTAGAATTGATGATGTCAAAAAGGTGTGGTGTAGCAGATGAAATTTTTAGTTTTAGAACATCATCAAAATGGTATAAGAAACAGTTGCGCTGGTATTATATTGGTGTGAATAAACAATTGACGGATTTAACTGAATTGGCTTTTAAAACCTGGGCAAAGTATACAGATCTTGAATTCATACATGACAAACAGAATCCTGATATAATGATTTCTAATAAAAGAGGACGGCATAGGTATCAAAAAGATGGTACTGTTTGTCCATACGATTTAGATGGTCGCGGTCAGATTTTAGGTCATTCTTTTTTCCCCACGAAAACCGGTTCTCAGGTTGAAATACATATGGATCTGGATGAAGCTTGGTGTTTGGAAAGCGAAACTGAAAAATGTGCTGATGATACAACGAGTATATTTTCGGTTTTAATTCATGAAATCGGACATTCTTTAGGAATTTCACATTCAAGTGATAGAAACTCGATAATGTACGCATATTACAAAAAAGCGGATACAAACCTTACAACAGAAGATGTTTTAGCGATAGAAAGTTTGTACGGGAAAAGAAAAATTGTTACCTCTACTACCATCACCACCATCACCACCACTACCATCACCCCTACCGCTATCTCTCAACCCTCAGCGACTCCTAGCGTGGCAAAACCCGATCTATGCGGAGTAAAAAATATCAACACATTTTTAATAATCAATCAAGAACTTTACATTTTTTATAAAAAATGGTTTTGGATTGTTCCACTCGATGGGGAAGAGGAAATTAGCAACCCGCAATTGATAAGGGACTGGTTACACTTTTTACCAAGCGATTTTGAAAAAATAGATTTTATCTACCAAAGACCAAACGGTGCTGTTATAATGATTATAAAAGAAAAGATATATATGTTGGAAATTCCATCTCTGCATCTTGAATACGGTTACCCAATTGATTTACAATCGTTGGTTAAAAGAGTAAATATTAGAGTGCAAGGTGTTGTCAATTCTTATTTAGGTAAAACATATATTTTCTTTGACGATAATTACTATATGGAAATTGATGAATGTAAATTTCGCGTTTCAAAATATGGTCAAATTTACAAAACTTTTATAGGCATTCCCTCCTCTTTTGATTCTGTTTTCAGATTTACAAACGGAAAATTATATTTCTTTAAAAACAACAATGTGTTCGAATATGATGTGTTTTTAAATTCTGTAAGTCAAGTGAAAAAGAATGAACTATCAATTTTTGGAATTCAAAAATGTTTAGAATCAAAAAAAATACAAATATATTGACGCGAATCAAAAAACTTATCGATTCCCATCTTTTAGCTGTCAGTTAAATTTGTATTGTCAACGAGGAAGGACCTATGGAGAACGAACAGGTCATCCTATAAATAAGTAAATTGCGTAGAAACATAAAAGAAAAACACCGAGCTCTAACGCGCGGTATTTTAGATTCAGAAGCGATGTTGGAAAAACAATTTAAACCTATTGTAGATCCTTTGAAAAAACTCGTTTCCGAAAAGGAAAAAAATCTAGATGCAGACAATGCAAAATTGGTAGATGTGGAAAAAAAACCGATAAAACGTAGATACATAATGGATTCGACAGAAGAGGAGGAGGAGGAATTGGATCCCGAGAGTATTGGAAGATCCGATGTAAAACGTAAATTTGTACCCCCACCGCAAGGTTTAAAACGTAAAAATTTGGTAAACAAGTCTCGCGAATACTATGCAGATGAGGAAGAAGATTATGATTACGAAGATTACGCTAGAACCGAATCCCGAAAACGGTTAATGCCTCGACACGAACCGCCTATGGATGATGAGGAAATTGAAGATAATGAAATGGAAACTCTCCCATCCACCAGCAGCAACACCGCAACACCGGTGGGTGAAGATGTTTATGAAACTCGAGAGACTGGTCAGGATCTGATGAGTACAACGGAAGGTAGAAAAAGTATTACCGATTATATAAAAGAAACTTTTACAGGACCAATTTCTCAAAAAAATATTTTGTAAAATTAATAGATGGTGGTAGGAAAATAGATAAAACGTTTGGAATTCATATCGATGGTAATACATGGAAGATGGGTAATCAAATATTAAAGATGGTAGGTGATGATTTAATTATTAATGAAAAATATTATAAAGGAACCGAGGGTCTATACGAATTAATCATTATGAATGACCCCGATCCATTTATTTATACAAAAGAGGATCTCTCAGTGTATGGAGATATTTTACACGAAACAAATGTATACCGTCAGGACTATTCCACTATAGGTAAGGTGAAATCGAGTAAAAGTAAAAAATATAAAAACATAATATCAAAATTAATAAATAAAGTTGGTAGTGGTGGGGATATGATATTAAAACCATCTTCTAATTATGTCTACTGGAATGATCCAAATGAGTTGTGCGAAAGATTAAAACTGTTATATGCTTCTCAGAGAGCGGGGAATACAGGTCACGCCAACGAAATTGCATCAATTCTCGAAGAACTGGTCGAAGCAGGAATAATAATTAAAGCATGAGTGTCGATAAATTTGGTCGTCATTCTGTAAAACGTTTTAAAGGTGCGCAAGGACCGCCTGGAACGGGGTTTCAATTGACAGAAAAAGGTAATTATAATATACAAAATAAAAGATTGACAAGCGTTGGGAATCCTATAGGTGGCAGGGATGCTGTTAATTATCAAACTGTTAAAAGATTTTGCCTAACAGGAGATAATTTTTACGATGTAAATAAAAAGAAAATCAGTAACGTCGCACCACCGGTAACCGACAATGATGTTGTAACAAAATCATATTTAGAGAAAATTCTGTTCCTGTTAAAACAAAGGAGGGTCATTTTTCATTTTTTAAATAAAAGATTGAAAAATGTTGATCAACCTGAAGCGGACGATGATGTTGTAAATTTAAAATATTTAAAAGATAATGTGTACATGAAAAAAACACCAAAAGCCGATTCAGATGCTGTTAATTTGGGTTACTTGAAAGACAACACCTATATAAAGACTGGGGGAAATGTCCTTGACTTCAATAATAAACGGCTCAGTCATATACAAACCGAGGAGCTGTACGACGCTGTATCTCTGGGAAAAGTGTTACAATTGTTATATTTGTCTTATTTAAGAGATTTACGTGACAGCGATAAAAACTTGAAAACTTACCCCGATTGGCTCAGTACGTTATGGGTAAGACCAGAAAAGGGTCTTGTATTCAAAACCAACTAAAACGGGGACGCGGTTTAATTAGTGATGTTATAAACAAGGCTATTGATATTCTTCCGATAGAACTTCATTTACCGGGCTATCAGTTTTGCGGTCCGGTAACAGCTCTCGCAAAGAGATTACAACGCGGTGATTCCGGCATTAATAAACTAGACGTCGCCTGCAAAGCACACGATATTGCGTACAGCAAATATAGCGATACCAAGAATCGTGCAATTGCGGATCAAGAACTTGCCGAGCGGGCCTGGGAACGTGTTAAAGCATCCGACAGTGGACTGGGGGAAAAAACTGCAGCTTGGGCGGTAACCAATATCATGAAGATGAAACAAAAATTTGGTGGAGGAGGAGGGGGGCAAAATAAAATATTGAAATTACTTGCAGAGGTTGCAAAAAAGGTAAAAAAGAATAATAATAATAATCAAAAGAAAAAAGGAAAAGGATTGTATGTGCGTCCGTATAAGGGAGCAGGAGGAGTAACAAAGGTTCAGAAGAATAAGAAGAAAAAAAATCTCTACTCGTCGAAGATGATTGAATCTATACCAAAAAAACCATTGTCAACATTCGATATAATAAAGTATGCAGAAAAATTAAAAATTCCCTATTTTAGAGGAGTTTTTATGCGTGATAAGCTTCCGAAATTACCGTTAGTAAATGAGACGGCAGTAATGAATTTGGATAACGTTAAAGGTGATGGTACTCATTGGGTGTGCTATAAAAAGCGTGGAAGTCGTGTAGATTATTTTGATAGCTTTGGTAATCTGCGCCCACCTGCAGAATTAGTGGAATATCTACAGAGACAATATCCTGTACTAATAAGGTATAATTACGAAGCGCGCCAAAAGAGATTGAACACCGTCAATTGCGGTCATTTGTGTTTAGACTTTCTAGCAACAGCATGATTTGTATATCGGGAAGAAGCTCATATTTTACGTGCGAATTTTTCCCTCCCATCGATCTTTCGTCTTCAAAACAATGGGAAATTGGATTAGTCGATTTAATGACATACAATTCTATTCCAAATATAGAGAAAAATGTAAACGGTAAATTCTATTACGGAAAACCAGAAGAATCGATTACGCTTCCTGAAGGAACGTATGAAATTGATGACATTAAAGATTTTTTGGATGGAGAGTTGAAAAATAAAAATAAACAGAGCTCGTTACAGATTAAAGCTAACAATAACACTTTAAAAACAGAACTTTTTTGTTCTGAAGTTGTACACTTTAAACAGGATACTATCGCTTCGCTGTTGGGTTTTGTTCAAGACTCGGTGTTGGAAGCGGGTAAATGGCATGTATCCCCAAATCAAGCAGCCATTGTTAGAGTGGACGTCATTCGAGTCGTATGCGATATTGTAAGAAATTCATACAAGGACGGTGTTGAGGGTCACGTATTACACGAGTTCTATCCGGTAGTCGAACCGGGGTATAAAATAGTTGAGAAGCCTGCATACGTAATATATTTACCAATAGTCTCGCAAGGATTGCTTTACAAAATAAATATTAAATTGGAAGATCAATATAACCGATTGGTTAACTTTAGACAGGAAAACGTAATTATTCGCCTTCATTTGAGAGGGGTTAAATAATGGTATTTATTTTTACGAATAATTTATTACCACCAGCACCGATACCGCGCATTCACCATTCAAAGCTCAAAGAGTTAACACGGGATAATCTGTTGTTTTTAAAATCAATTCCCGGGTACAGATTAAATCATGCTAAACGTTAATGCGGCTGTACACAGCAGCGAAATTGTTACAGACTATGAATGGCATTCACATTCGCCCTACTCATCAAATTCGTATGGAAATAGCGATGAAATAAGGATTCCTGTACATCAACAGGATGTGTATACCTTGCCGAGTAAAAGTTACTTGCAAATTGAGGGAATGGTTGTAAAAGAGGACGATACACCGGCGCCAACGACAACAAAATTTGTTAATAACGCGCCAGCATTTCTGTTTGAAGAAATACGATACGAACTGTGCGGAACGGAAATAGATAGAGTTAAAACCGTTGGACATACAACGTTGATGAAAAATCTTCTAACCCTACGCCCAGAAGAATCAAATTTTTTAGGAAATTGGGGTTGGACAACAGACGCTCAACCTTTTGCTCTGGAAACCAATGGAAAATTTGCATTCTGCATACCGCTCCGACTCCTACTCGGTTTTGCCGAGGATTACAAACGTATAATTTTAAACGTTAAACAGGAGTTGATTTTATTGAGAGCCGCAAGCGATAAAAACGCTATTCTTCAGTCAACGGCTGATAATGTAAAAGTAAAAATTAATAAAATCGTATGGCGGATGCCATACATAAGAGTTGTGGACGAGGAGAAACTATCTCTGCTGCGGATGACCGAAAGAGATGAAACAATCTCGATTCCTTTCAGACGTTGGCAAATGCACGAATATCCAATTCTTCCAAAAACTAAATTTCAAACTTGGACGGTGAAAACATCATCTATGGTGGAAAAACCTCGCTACGTAATAATTGGTTTTCAAACCGACAGGAAGGATTCTCAGGCCAAGAACGCAGCCCATTTTGATTTCTGCTCTATTGAAAATGTAAAACTCTACTTGAATTCAAAATATTATCCATACGATAATATGAATGGGAACAAAGCTGTAATGTATGATTACTTTTCAAGATTTCAATCGTCCTACTACCAAGGAAGCAGCGATCAACCTTTCATCGATCGACAAACGTTTCTCAATAAAACACCTCTATTCGTCATTGACTGTTCAAGACAGTCGGAAACTTTGAAAACAGGATCTCTCGATGTGAGAGTCGAGATGCAAAGCAGCGCAGACTTCCCGGATCCTACCGCATGTTACTGTTTAATTATTCATGATGCACTTATGCAATACTCACCTTTGTCAGGAATTGTAAGAAAAATTATGTAAATAAAGATTTTTTTCCCGAATTTGTGTGTATTTATTAGATAGTAAATAAGAACACCAAATATCAATATAAGTGGTTAATTTATTAGTTTAAAAAAAATACAAAATATTAAAAAGAGGGCGGGACGTTAAAAAAAATAGTGGCCAATACTTATAGTACCCGTTACTCTAAACGTTTCGCGGAGTCTACCGATGTGAGCATCGGCATACTCCACAAAAGGTATAGTCTTCGGAATACCATAGTATGAGTACGTACGTACCCTATTTTGAATATTAAAAATGTCAAAAAAATTCAAAAAAAATTTCAACTTTGTGTCTGGAACAATTAGTTCCAGACCCACAGCCGATTTCTTAATAAATTCTATAAAATCTTTTAATTCCGAAATTGATAAAAATGGGCGGCCAAAACCCCCGATCTTAAACATTGTCACGCCCTCTCTTACAGAGAATACATCCAACAATACAAAATTACTGGCGGTTAAGAGGCTATACATATTCCGCCTCCACCGGAAACTGCTAACCGGCAAAATTTCTGAAACACAAAGTCAATCAATTAAATAATGACCATATGCCAGTGTTGTAATCCCATCTTCACATATATATATTTTATCATCCTCCGAGCTTAATGCTAATTTATTAACAGCAATTGATTGAATAATATGTTTTCTCAATCTAAACAGTTTCATTTCCTTTCTAAGTTTAACACCTTCAAATAGACATTTCTTGTAATCTTCAAAACAAATTTGTTTCTTAACCACGGGTTTCGTTACACCTTTTGCTTTTTTCGTCACCTCATCGTTTACAGTTTTAAATGTGTACAATTTCGGGCGTAAACCCACAAATTCTGTGATTACAACACCCATACATTCATCTTTGAAACAGCCCAGTTTCTTTTTATTCTCTGAAGAGTAATTCTTATGTTCGGGAGGATAATCAGACATATCGAAATATTTTTTCATTTGTAAAAGATCTTCGTATACGTTTTCTGTAAAGATTTCGAAGAAAAAGGAGTCTGTGTCTAGATACATCAGGTTTACAGTTTTATTTTTGTAAAATTTTTTTATAATTCCATAATGAAATTCGTCCATATGATATTTACTTAGTTCTAAAACAGAGAAACCGATATATATAGGTTTATTGAATAAAATTTTCTCTTTACCACATTCGATAGCGCTAAGATTTTCATTATAAATTATTCTATTCAAAAATTTGGTTTTGAAATCAATCGTTTCAATCGCTTTTCGTTGTTAACAAGTTCGAGATTCATCCTTTTTCTAATATTTTCAATGCTCTTTCCAAATATCGCATTATTTAACAACTTGTAAAAATCCTTTTCAAAATTATTTTTCGCCTCTTTCCTTTTCTCTGTGTTAAACGAAATATAAGGCGCCAACCATTTACTTTGATTGAATTTCAATATCCTATGTATTTTTACAACAACAAGCCCATTCCTAATAGCTTGTTTAAGGAGTGGCATATGTAACGCCCTTTTATCTCTAGTGTTGTCAAAGTTTTTCCTGTTTTGACCCGAAATGTATTATGCGTTCCGGAAAAAATGGAAGATCATTATGAGAATCGTGTAAATAACTCGGATGGTCTACATCGCATTCAATTATATAACCTTCATTTCCCTCATCCTCGATTTTGTTTACATCAAAAGTTTTTATTTCTCTGCGGCTCAACCATTCAAAAGAGTTTTGCGGCATAGGTTTCGACATTGCGTAACCATACAAGTTATTTGCATCTATGTAGATTAAGTAGGAATTTGGTTTTTCCGGATCATACGAGGTGATGTACGGATTATTTCCTTTTGACCATCTTTTTGGACAGCTTGTTATACCGCCCCTAATTCCTCTCTCTATAAACATGTACATATCGTAATCCGTGATCAGATCCAATTCTATTTTTGTATATTTTAACATCGCGTCAAATGTCAAACTGGGGATCGATAGGTAATACGCGGGATCAACACCATAATTATCTAAACAAATGTTGCGAAAATTTTCAAATATATCTGCGAGCAAAAGCACATACGTGCGCAAATACAAATCGCTGTATTCGCCCAAAGTCTTGCAATCGAAACGATCCCAAACTTTTCTTGCATGATTGTAATCGTCCTCACTTACGTTCTCATCGGCGATGCTGTTATAAAAAAACTCCTTTTTTGGCAACTCTGTCTCATCCAACCTCTCCCAGGAATCTGTATATTCATAGGGATAGACACCCTTTCTCGTTACAAGATCTAGATCATCCGTAAAAAATTGATATGTATGAAAAAATTTATCTTTTGGAAGATTATTTGCAAGACGGGCTAAACTATCACTTAGAAATCTGAAACTGTCTAGAAACCTTAATTTTATTCCGCCCGCAGTCTGTTTGGAAAAATATATAAATTTTTCAGAAGTATTTGGGATTACACCAATTTTTTCACAATCACAACCCAATTGACGAACAATAAAATGTGAATCATAATTAGAACTGCCGTGAATAAATATGGGAAGATAGCGTTGATTTTTTCTTTTCAAATTACAATCATTACATAATACATTTCTAAATTTACCAGTGAAATGACCATGATCTCTTACAGGCGGGTTTAACAATGTAAAGTCTGTATTACAAGATTCGCATTGCGTAGCCAGTTTTACTCTACGCTTTTCATCATCGCTAAGAGGTAGAAGAGGTAAATTAGTTTCCGAAAATGAATCACCAATTAGATTTGCTATTGAAATTAAATAGTCCATAAATTTTGCAGCAGCATCCTTACCCCGATACAAATATGGCTCGGAAGGTAAATTAAACGAAATAGAGTCGGGTAGGTTCTGGTAAACCAAATAAACACAAAAACTCATTGGTTCGTGGTGACTATCCACTTTTGTAAATTGAGAATCAATTTTATCTACTTTTTTCAATATACTTTCAAAATCACAATATGCCACAATAGGAATTCTAAAACTGTGGTGAAAATTTGAAAACTTCAAAACCGAATCTTCTTTTGGCATAACACTTGTTACAGGTTTATTAATACGACAATCTTTTTTATGTATTTTTAATTTTTTACGCGAATCTCCTCCCTGAAAACGTACAAAACAGCGTTTACAAAATAACATATTTTCTGTATGTTTGGTAATCTGACTACGCACTAATCGCGAAAAATTCTTAATATAACAATAGTGATTTACATTATTACAAGAAATTAATAACAAGTCAAAATGAGTTCTTCTCTGTTTATAAGATATTCTTGAAGGATAAATTGTATTTTTTCCATTTACTCCATATACGTTTACACTAACACCTA
>JAGFPH010017072.1:0-18252 GCA_018207615.1 Philaenus spumarius
ATTTCGTATTTAGTGTAGTTCCGTGTAAAATGCATCATCCCTTTGGCTCCGAATACATAACCCAGTTCTTCTCCGTGCACGCAACCTTGACTCTGAAATTATACGAGGTTGTTATTAATATTACATCAAAAATTAACAGTATAAAAGACCACCCTCGCTATATGTAAACATCTCAGCAATACATTTCAACTATAATCTTTTTAATTTGCACAGAAGGAATTAGGAAATTTTGGTTTACAATCCCAATACACTAAAATACACATACTTTTAGGTAGGATTGTTTTTGAATATATTCCAAAAGTTATCATAGAAAGGGTAATGAATTATTTTAAAATATCTCTAAATGTAAACATTTTGAGGAACATATTATTTTAACTTATTGGGTCTCGTAAAGTATTGAACGACCAAATTCAAAATAAAAAAAATATACATTCCTGAATCATACATCTGAATCTGTAGGCCTACTCTCAGAAGTCAATATTGCACCAATTGTTGATAATGATAAACCATTAAAACATATGTCTATCTCGAGCAATTTCTACAAAATTTCCTGGTATTGAACAAATTTTATTTCATTAAAGTGAAAAATATCATACTAATTTATAAGGCAATGAATGTCGTGTAGGATATTAAATTAACGGGATCCTGAAGGAAGACTCGATTTATTTACTCTTTGGTCATATCTCGAAACATTTTAAGTTGGCGGAAATTGAAAATGGTTTTTATTTTGTATAACTCCTTTCATTATTAAAATTTAGTTATTCGTTTGCCACCACATGGTTAGATCTGGTGTAATATTTAATTCAGAGAAAAGTTTTTTTTTTAAATGTACTAAACTGGTTTGAAACCTTAACAGGTGTGGTAAGTCTTTTGTGTAAAAAATGTTTACCAAGCATTAATTGAAAATTTTGTCTGATTTTAATTAAATCAGTTTGGTTAAATAACTCAATACGTCGTTAAAAATTTGCCAAAATATTAGGTTCTAATGAAAATTCCTGAAAATTTTTACAACGTCTTAAGTGACCCTTTATTGTGTTCTTACAATGTGTGATTTGTTTGTTCGTTGAATAATACATATCAAAATATAACTAAAACAAAATCACATAAATTAGAAATCTTCACATGCAATAAATAATAATTAGTATTCACTTTATTTGTAATCAAAAGTACATGAGAAATACATCATATATTTTGTTAAATATTATATACATTTTTTTTAAATTATTAAAATTGGTTAGTTATTTAATAAATACAGTTGTAGTTTAAAATAGATCCCCATCCTTGATTAGTTCAATAAGTTTCAATTTGTCAACGTTTTGTGAGTAAAAGGAAATTGATTGAGTTTGTTAATGCAAAGACGAAAGTTTTGAGTGTAAAGTTTTCCCCAAGTGATTTGAGTTGTATAGGTTGTAAACATGTAATAAAGGTTGAAGTCTGAGGAAATTTAGGAAAGTGCCAATAACGAAAACCAAACTAAGAGTGTGTATACTTTTTATCTCCAACATACCTACAATTTAAATTTTAAAATCATGTAATTAAGGTTGTTTTTTTATTTTAAAATTATTACCTTTACCTAATGAAAAAAATTATTGCTAAACAAAATTTCAAATAAATATTATTTGGATTTTTGGGCTAAAGCAAAGGTATAACACTTTTATTTCAAATACGCCACACATAACCATTCTGACTCTAACAGTGAAAGTAGGCCTATTACATGTGTTAAGTTTAACGTAAGCCTTATAAAACAATAAAAACTCATCTTGAATGCAACAGAACCATAAACTTGAATTGATAATTAATTAGCTAAAAAGTATCAATTAAAGAAATAACAGGATTGCATGCCTCTACTGTAGTCATTTCCTAATTTTTGTTAAGAGAACCGTGTCATCTTCAGATCCATATTTTCTTTAAAGCAGTTAATATTACCGTGCATGATACAATTTTGTACAATTTGGTTTATTTTTTGTGATGGCAGGTCCTAAATAGTTTAAATTGTAAAAGTTACGAATAAACTTCGAAATGTATCAAAACATTGTGTTATATCACACACTTTATTCAGTGAATTTTAAAATTATTTATATTTTTAAAGTTTTTTTATTTCTTTGAAAGTATTCCAATTTGATCAATGCGTTACAAAGTTAGTCTCAAACATGCATAAAATTATGCATAGACATAAAAAATGTATAACCGTATACTTTTTTAAATATGTTTTGTAAAAACAGGTCTTTACATTTATATTCTCATGTGTATTTAGGTAACTTAAAGAATCTCTATTACTGCAAGTTTCTAATTAGCATGCATAATAAATACAACTGACATTTAAATTGTTTCGCTTGTAAACAAAAACAAAAATAATTTTTTAATGGAAAATTTTAAACTACAATTTGAATTCTACAAACTAAATAATTTACTATGATGAGTTAACTTAAATTTTTATTAAAATCAAAACTTTTTTATTTCCTACTGAAATTATTATATCCATCTATAATTATAATATATTGTAAATATTAGGATATAAATTATAAATTGAAATGATTATTACATTTATACTTACATACTCGACTCCTAAACATACAATCAAAGTACATAGAAATCGATATTTTATAGTCTCCATATTTCGAAGCTATTATATCTCTTCTACAGATAAAAATTCCAGACAGATAACGTTTCAATACTTTTATACAATTAAATGCTCTCTCGTAATCTTTAATAATACTTTATATTTCACTAGCTTTTTTAATGATTTCATAGTTGATTGTTATATCCTTTGTAAAGAAATGTCACATGACAAAATGTTGTATGTTTTTAGAGAACCTAACCTAAACACTCGAGGTTAATAAAATGAACCAATTGTATTCCACTTACTTCCCCAGTTTAGTATCGTTTAAATATCTCTGAGAATGTCGTTTTAAATTGACAAGTTTATTGCTGGATAAAACCCTCTACTATTTTATGAATTGTGCCCTTCCTCTCTAATGTTCCAACCGTACTAAAAACCAAAAAAAAAAAACAAATGCTGTGGAATATTTTATAATAATTATTGTATTTGACAGAATCGTCGTATTTAGAAACTCTGGTCATTTCTGTTTTTCATGGCTCAAATGATATTAGTAAGGTAATAATATTTGGGGTACCATAATATACAATGTGTTCCGGCACAGTACACAACATATTTGTCAATCTATTTTAAATGTAATCTTATCAATGCCCTCTCTAAGTTACCGCTAATAATAATTTATTTATGTATCATAATTCTTTTATTTTTTACAAATTCATGATATTGAGGGAAACGCTCTTTCTTTTTACACGATCAAATATGTACACGACCGTTAGCATACAGTATATTCAATGTAAAAGTCACCTACATCCTCTTTCAAAATAAATATTAATATTATATGTTTCATGAACTGGAGTTATTTAAACTAAAGGGATATTAAACACTTATAATATAAAGGTCCGTAAGTTATTGTGTAAACATGTCAGACACTTAAGGGATTAAACAGACAGAGCTTATTATACATTGGGGGGGTAAAAACAGATTTAACTGGTTTAGTTGAGAATCTTAAAGCATACGTTAATTTCGAGATCTAAGAAATAACTAAAACAATAATCCAAATTTATAACTTAAATTTATAAAACCATATTTTTTTTATTAATCATACTTTTTCTTACATGAAAGTTAAAATAGTTACACTTAAATTTCATCCAAGCGAAATTGCATTATGTAGTCTGGTAGTTTGACTGTGGGTGTATGTTGTGATTTCATTAAGAAGACGCCAGTTTATAAATAAGTTATATTACCAGAGTACCTCTGATAACCTCACTCACTTACTATCTCCACGAATCAATTTAATAATTTATTTTCAAAAAAGGTTAAACTAAAATAGTAAATAATATTAAATATATAAATATAGGTTTTAAGTTAAAAAGTCAAATTCCTACTACTAAACACAAGACTAACCTATACATTATAAATGGATAAGTATCATACATTACTGTTTCAAAGTATGAACTCAACAGAATTTTTTGCTGAAAATATTTTTGAATAAACAGTTTATTATCAACACTTAACATTTTTAATCAGGTGAGCATTGCATTTTAAACGGACAAATAAATATTTTAAATAGATAAATACAAACAGCAAAGTTTAGACTATTTATAAGACATAAACGTATTTAAATTATTTGTAAATTTAATTAATTTCCCCAATTTGTTTCACACCCTCTTGATATGAAAAGCGTTCGGAAAGTGTTAGAAAAAGTTTATTATTTTGTTAGAGACATGCAGAAATTACTAAAAATTATGCCGACAAACTTCTGTAAAAGCTGCGACGTGAAACAAACAGTTTACTAAATTAATAATTCGTAACCACTTTAAAGATGATTTAGAAAAGATTATTCTTAAAAAATCTACATCTAAAACTCTATAATACATTTTTCAAATCGCAATCAATTAAATGGTAAATATGATGAAATTTGTGTTTTTTTAAATACCTACAACGTTCAATAAACGTAGAAGAAAACAAAAGTGCTACTTGGCAACAGTAGTAAAATTTAATATTAATCGAACCATTTTAAGCGTCATTTCTAAGTGTTGTAGTCGTTCAAACGTTAATTTTACTAATAAATAGTCGATAAAAAAAATCACAAACTGTTACGGGCAAATTATAAAAACACATAGGGTTTTATTACAAAAATAACATTATTGTTTGTAAAATATGTTTAAAAAACCTCTAGGCTTTCTATTTTCCAAATATATTGTCCAAATCCCCAAAAAAAAGCTTTACACAACACAAATAAATATTTAAATCGATCCATCTTTACATTCAGGTCGACTTAAATACCTACTCCGTTTTGTTTATAAACAAATATAAAGACATTTGTTCCTGCTACAAGTGCACAGCTTCCAAGTAATTTTACTTATTAGTTGAATATAATATATTGATGTGGATAATTGTTCCACGATATAACATGCATGCCAAAATTTTCAGTTATAATAAGATATTTGTAAACGTACCATGCCACTATAAACAGAATAGAAGATATATTCTTAAATACCTATTTTTCTTTTCCCTTTCATTTCAAAAGTTATAATTTCCTGCAAAACCTTGGAAAGACTTGCTTATTTTAACATACTAAAATTCATTATAAAATTCGTGTACGAGCGCTGATAACAAATAAAGGATGTTGTTAATAATATTTACATTCAACTAAAAACCAGTGAGTGCAAGGAATAATAACATCAAAATGTAAATGTGGGGCGGGGGGGTATAGGTAATTGGAAATCAACGCTTGTATTTATTGCTTCACGTAAAATAAAATCAAAGTTTGATTATGTTGACATTTTGAAACGGCAATTAAAAAATTTGCACAAACGAGTTCTTTTAAAAATCTTTGTGTTTAAAATAAAAAAGAATGTTTGAAGCAGAAACATAGATTTGCATACCTAATAATTGGATTTATAAAATACAAAATTTGTCTGTAGAGTCTAAGCAAGTGTATTTCTCCTCGTAGAACTACTTTATTGTCACGAGGATGACTATTTTATTTAAAATCAATTTAGTCTGAGTGCGCTTTTACATTACCAGCAGCCTCTTATATTACTTCCCAACTAATGTATTAGTTCTCGCATAACTTTAAATAACAATAATTTATACAAAAATACTATCTATGACAGAGTATGTGCGACATTAAAAGCGTCGCATAAAGCCTTTGGCCTAGAGGGTATTTCCCAAAGTTTTACCGACACCCTCATATCTGATTCTACAAGTAGGCCTAATAGAGACAAATGTTAATCAAGTAAACCATAATAAGCTTTGTTTGGTAAAAAAAAATCGTTTTGTAGTTTTAACAAATAAACTATTTTTCATTTGAGAATTAGAAATCTATCTTAAATTTTGGTTTAGTTGTATTCCACCGAATACAAGCTGAATATCAGCCGTTCAGCTGAAAACGGCGTGTAGAATGTAAATGTATCTTCCGGGTACGTAAGGCTACGTTATAGCTAGCTCGTTCGGGAAAAACACAGTTCACATTTTTAAGTTTTAAAATATTTCTGAAGTGCAGTTTACCCTTATTTAGGCGTTTTAACACATTTATTACAAAAAGTGGTAGAATAAATGAACTCAGTAAACATTTTTGGTTTTGGAGACTCGTCTCTCTGATCTAAACGATCAGAAATTACAAAGGTCATTATTTGCACAATTATTAAACACAGAGTGAGATGAGATATATTTTAAGAGCTTCTCCAGCTCATGCACTACAAGAGATCATGCTTGCTTTGCCCAATAGAAGAGATCGGCAGAAGATGTTAATGTTGTGATCTTTAGCCGACCAGATGCTTTTGTTTTCTTAGGGATTTCTGTTAAGTATTTGCGAACTACAAAATGTTCAATTAAACAAAATCAGAGCGGTATAGTCTCCAAAACTTAATCCCTAAATTGGTATTAAAGCGCATAATAGTTACCACTTTTATCGTTGGTTAAATATATGACATATTTGTATATTTTGTTTAAATTTAATTTACATAACTCAGCAAAAGAAAGCTAGTTAAAATTTTTGAGCCGGTTTAGACACATTAATAATAAAATATACAATTCGAAGGTTGGAAAGATCGCTGGTTACCTTAGCCTATGACTAACAATTTAAAATACCAATGCCCAAGAACAGATGTTCTGAGCCGGTGGGCCGCTTGGGAATTTTAGGATGGCGCTTGATAAATAGTTTAAAACAATTGAAGAATTGTGAATTACATGCAGTATTAATTATCTCATTGATCACAATGATTTCTTTTACTTAATGTAAGTGTACTTTTTGTGCAAACAAAATAATTTGAAAAAGTTAATTATTTTGAAAAATTATTACTATTGTGTAATATTCATCTATTAGTAACACAATAGATTAATGTTAATTTGTTAAAATTTAATTAAAACTTATTAATTCAGTAAGCTGGTTATTAATGTTATTTTTTTTAAATGAATATGGAGTGGTTTTGGTTATTGTGCTACGTTAGCATGATACAACGGTTCTTTAATTTTTAATAAAGTTATACAAAGGCTTAGTAATAAACATGAAAGGAATCTAAAACTTTTCCTTTACTAAATAATGTCATTAACATACAAGTAAAACTAACAACTTTTCCACTTTTGGAAGCAAAAGTAATTCAGTAAAATAATTATTCCCAGACTCTCTACAGTTCACTGAACTTGTCACTGAATGTAAAGTCTATTCAAACTGAAGTAATTGTTGCAAACACATAACTTAAGGGTCTTCTATACCTTGCGTAAAACAGCAAAAGTATGCACTTCGTATTACCGTCTTTCGGACGCCGTTTTTCAACCTAAAAAGTTGTGAAACATCTTAAATTGTTCTTAAAGGCTTTGTGCTTTTGTCTTATACCTCATAATTGAAAAAAATCGTCGCAACTCCTTTTAATCAACAGTTTAAATGAGTAAAAATCGATTATTTTTAACGCATTTTTTGGGAGTTTTAAGCAATAATTTCCATATTTTAAGGTAACACGTAAAAAATATAAAGCCTTCTTTATAACTTAAAGTAGTTTCCCAGATTATTAATTTATAAATAGAATCCGAAACACGGTATTACGAATGCATGTTTCAACGATTTTGCGGCTTAAGTCAGGCCTTTTGCATTGAAATCATACTGTACACTCGGGAGTTTTCTTCAAGGTAAAGAAGAGCCTTAACATATTACATACAACAAACTTCCGGGAAAATGTGAGATCTATTCGCAATTATTCCTTATTTACATTAAAGACCTAATGTAGTCTTTACATTTCCGCATTTCGTGTGGCATATAACGGAGTGAATATGTTCTGAAGTTTTTAGAAAAATCTGTTTTATTTACCTTTGTTAGTGGAGGATTTTGCCTTGATTTAATTTAAATAAAATTAAAAAATACAGAATTTCTTCTAACATCAAATATGGAACAAAGTTATTATTTCATATTCAATGTAAGAAATTTTTTGTTTTTATCTGTAGTAGTTTTCAAGAAGACATTATCTAAACTTAAAATATTAAGTAATATTAAGTAACATAGTAATTCACTTACGTTCTACTAATCAGAACTTCAAAACGATTTACTATAAATTTCTGAAAACAATTTTGTTACTTCAAAATACCAAGTTTTTTGTATGATATTTCGATGTGGTAATAGTTAAACAAACTTTATTAAACAATATCAAAACTTGTTTCAGAATTGTGTGTTATGTAATAATTTTCAAGATATTTCCTAAAATATTGTCAAAACCCCGTACTTATCCAATATTTCCAAAGTTATTAAAATAAAAAATGATTAAACCAATGTTCGAAAGTATTTATATATTAAAGGATCAATATTCAAGAGTCAATATATATCAGTAATATTTTGTTTGTTGGTTTGATATGTTTGTCGTTTTTGAGTGACTTTTCACCTTTGTCTAATTTATGTTTGCTTTCAGAATTGTTTAGATTTATTGGGTATGTGGAGTTTATGAAGTGTTAATCTGTTGTTATTGTTATATTTTCGGTAAAACTTAAATTTTAGCTGACTACACGGATGAACCTTTATTGTGTATTTACAATTTGAATACTATACATTAGTAACTATGTAAATAAATTGACAGAATAGAATATAATCAAACCCAATATTAACAAAGTGAATTCAAACAATGACAACAACATTATTTGTGACGTAAAGTAAACATTAGCAATGAAACTGTAGTTAATAACTTGAGGTTATAGTGAGTAAATGCAGTTAATTAGTACGATTTAAAAAAATGACAATTTATTGATTTTATTCAAACAATCAGTTTTAAAGTAAATATGCTTCAGTTTATTGCACATTAGTTGTTGTAATAACTCCAAACATTAACTTGCCGTTTATATTAAGGTAGAATGGATTTAGATATTAACTGCATTGAATCAGTAACGGGGTGAGACTAAGGATCAAGGACTAAGGATTAAACCCTTAACGTTGAATACAAATAGTTTTGTTCCGTGTTTATCAGAGAGTTTCAGACTCGTTGTGAGGACATATTGAAGTATTAAAATGTAATTCATCGTCAAAGAAGTATGTTGGTAAATATAAATAAATTGTGGTACTGTTATAAACTGTTAAAAGTGATTTTGTATAATATACCTTATAAAAAAAACTCAAAAAGAATTTTTTAAATTAAATAGTAAAGAATAGGTGTTGCAAGAAGGAAATATAAAATTAAAAACATTATTACAAGAAGAAAATGTGTGTAACTGTAAAACATAAACAGTTACGCGATGTTGGTGAAATTGCCTGTTGTGAGTTAAAACTAGACAATTCAGAAAGTAGATGCTCATCATTTTTCTATATAAGTCGTTACAACTAATTATTGAAAAAGTAATCACTAATTCAGTTATGGTACGACGGAAAACTAATAAATTTAAATCAAAACATTAAATGGGAGCATCATTGGCGATCATGAATACAGACATGAACTGCAACATGATTTGTATTTTGTTTACCTAATGAATTTACATGTGAGAATAGTACAGATAAACTTGGTAAATTGCTTGACTTATATCTGGAAGTATTTACACAATGACACTTTAAAAATCAAATTCCTTCAAATTTTACACTGAAAAGCTATCTAAGAATTATAGGCTATACTTTGCATAGGTTTAGAGTCTATTGTACGGTTTATCATTTTGACATAATTTAGTAAACATTGAGAGAATATTGCTCATGCAGTAAATATCAATTATTTTAATCACTTTTAAAACCAGCGGAAAACGTTGTAGTTTATTTTTATTTAGGAATAAAAAATTATCTACTTCAGTGTCAGTAATACTAATGGTAATACTCTTTAGAAATAAATAATTAGTGTCCCAGGATTAATAATGAAAATACAATTTAAAGCAGTACTGTACTTATATCATTAGAATATATGTTTTAGGTTTTTACAAGAACAGTTTCATCTTATCACATAGATTATATATTTATAATAGCTAAACTTTAAAAAAAAGCTCATATTTTCTTTAACCGTTTTAGGAAGGTAAGTGTATTTACTTATAAACCAAAATCCTTGTAGCTTACCCAATAAATGTATATTGAAAGTAGTTTAAAGAAGTACAGGTGGTGTAATAGTTATGTCACGAAATACAAGATATTTTGTATAATACCAAATAATATTATTAATTTCTATAGGTTTAGATTTATAACAAATTGATAATTTGCCTGCAAATTAAAACCGTGTTCATAATAATAGTAATAATATTATCTTAATACAAATAAGACGATTGAAATTATTTTGGATTATTGTGTGCCACTGTATTATATTTTGATCATATCTGTCAAATTAAAGTCTTAAGTTACTTAGTGCTTGGCAACTGATTTTATTATTCGGAGAGTGAATTTTGTCGCTTGAATTTTTAATTGCTGTTTGAGAAAAGTACTTATACTAAGTTTAGGAATTGGAATGTTTATCCATGGTGTGTCTATTTTTCTGTAATTCCTAGTTTTATTTTTAAAGTGGTATAAAGTTTAACAGAGGTGTACTGCGATCGAAAGGACAGCAAACAATATATAAGTGGTAGTTTTGTTATAATAAATTCCTAATTGGATGTTGTTCTGCTTTGTTATGCACGTGTTATGAAAGGTCGTGTCCGATAAAGCTTTCTTATAAAATAGATATTAAGTTTACACAATTTGAGAACTACCTTATACAGTATAACTGTGAGCATATTTAAAATTTTACAATTTATTATTTCGAACTAATATTGATATAACACAAATTTATACGTTGTTAGAAATAAAATTAAGTAAAATATGTATAACATTTAAATTTTTTACTTTATAGCATAAAACAAGTTTATGAGTATGGAAACTACTGCACTGATTTCAAAAGTGTTACGAATCCAAACAGCACTAACATTATTTCTTGGACTTACTTACTTTTTTCTTTGGAATACTTACTATCATACTTTAAAACTATATGTAAAATTAGTAGGAAATTCTACAAACAATAAATTACAATACAATAGTTTTACTTTGCTTTTGAACATGTCGCACCTTCGAAAGAAAAGTGACACAAGTCCAAAATATCAAAGTTTTCAGTACACTGAATTGAAAAAATGAAAAATTTGAACTTGATATAGCTTTGACAAAAAAGATTTTAAAAGATTGACAATGTTGTTAATATACAACAAAATTAGTTACAAATTGTATGTAGAATAAAAAATCAGGCTAAACACAAGATTTTTTAGGTTTTTGTAAAATAAAAATTTTATTTCGAGTTGTGTCGTTTTTCTTCAATTAACAAAACTTATTTTAGTGTAGTGCATTTGAGAAATAAAGACACTGGTGGTGTTTACAAACAATTAGATTTATTTTCACTAGAACTAAAGCTGTCTTACTTTGAAGATTAGTCTTAAATTTGTTAATAATACAAAATTGTAAAATAGCACACAAGTCATTACACTGTTATTAAATAAAATAGAATAACAGTTTGATTAGACTTTTTACATACAAAATGTATGAAAGAAAACAAAATTCAACTCCTATGACTAAATGTTATGACATAAAATAAAAAAACAAAATCTGTCAAAATTACAACTGAAATGTAAAAAGTAAAGAAATACTATGGCTGTCTGTTCCAGTTCTGTTTAAAGAGAATTATAAAAGTATGAGTAACACTTTGGAATTACGTTTTTCTCCACCAAATCTCGCAAGTCCTTTTTCTTCCGTTCAGAAATAGAGAGTCTGTGTTGATACATTAGTATTAAAACAACTTGAGAAATATGTTTTAGAACTCTTGCTTCATTTTCCCTGGTTGACCTTCTCCTTTTTTTTTGGTTGAGCATCAGACTCTTCAACATTTATTTCATCTTCTGCGGCGTTGTCTTGAATAAGAACCTCCTCGTAACCTTCATTTTCATCAAAAGTTGTTTTAAACTTCAAAACTAAAGAACTAACTGTCTTTTTCAACTTTCACAATCTTTATGTTATTCATGGGAACCTTGTTTCCTTTAGTTGTAACTGTAGAGTTTATTCCGATTTGGTCCCACAGGTCTTTGAAATTCATAAAGTCAGAGTTACTTGGTTCAATTACGTTGTATGGCTATCCAGTATTTTTTTTCTGTTTTCATAAGAGAAACATAATGGCCCGGGTGATAAATGGGTCCAGATTTCAAAGCCTTCGATCATAGAATGAACGCAATCACCTTCATTCTATGACATAGTTGCCGTATGGGCACTGTTCACGTTTACAATCATTTTGATAGTCACGGTGCAAATCGGCTATTGTTTTGCCACCTTCTATGTAGTCTCGAGTTGTATTTTGTCTCAAATAATGGCTCTCTATTTTTGGGATTGTTTGTATGTGCTTTCTAATTCCTTCTTTAATATTGACATCAAGTGTTATGTGATTTTTGTGTTTACCACGAAGATCTTCCATTACAAATCCACCATCACCTGACTTCTTGTCAATGAGGGTGCGTATGGGCCTGTCTGTAATGTCAAGCGTATTTTTAAAAAATACTTTGCAAACTCTAATGCGTTTATTGTCAACTTGGAAGTAAAATGCGTTATTTGGTTTTCTAGTACTGTCAGGTTTAGGGTATCTGTAAATTGGTTCGATAGCTTGCATATGAGATGCAATAAAGTCACGTTGACGTGTTACTTTTTGTAATTTCCAGAAATGTTTGAAAATTTCTTGCCGTGGCTCATGGGTTATTTTTGTTGCACATTTGAGCGTACATCGATCATCACAAGAAGGTTTTAATGTTTTCTCTGGGACCTCTTTCTTAGATTTTGACACGGAAGTATAGGCCTGGCTAGAATTTTTCAACAGCTTAGTTTTATTTTTCAGCCAGTTATTTTTATCAGCAACTCTTTTTCTTCCTCTTATTTGTTTTTGTGCTTCTTTTTCTAGAAAATCTATATTAAAACTCTCATTTTGATCAATATTGCTCACACTACTACTACTACCACTTGAACAATTTACGTTATGTACATCTCGTTTTTCTTGGCTTAATACTTGTGTTTTTTCCTTAAAGAAAGAAAGGCATGTTTTGTCTTTGTACATTCATCAGGCTCATAATTTGGATCATCATCGGAATCTTCAAAGATACTATCATCCTCGCCTTTGCTACTGTTGTTTATTTCCTGACAACTTGTCTTGATGGTTGGAGGATTGCTATACTTTGATGTTGATGGTAAATCAACACATGTTAAACAATGTGAATCTGTAATATTATTGACGTTATTTTGTTTAGAACAAGATTGTGTGGCTTCTGAAATGCTTGTTGTATGAGACATTGCAGGTACAGCAACAATGCCAGGTTTTTCGACATTAGGTACAATTTCCCATTTGTCATCGTTTGGCGAAATCCCTTCATTTTGGTCTGTCTGTGACATCGAATTTTGTTTTGATAATTTTAGTATAAGTTCTGTACGTTTGTTAGACATTTTTATTAGTATTAAATCAACACTGTGTTTTACTAAACCAAAATCTTGTTATCAAAACTACATAATATTTATATGGAAAAACGTCATAACTCAAAAAATAATTTAAGTGAACGGACACTACTATAAAAGAATTTAAATTATTTAAAAACTAGAGTTTCACAACTCAAAATAGTACTATGTTTCTAGAACTCACAGAGAAAATGGTCAGGTTGTAACGCAGAAAAGTTTCACAACCCTAAAAATTACGTTTTTACATCAAACTCACTCACGAACTGAACTAAATATTATTGACAATAACGTCACTACTCAAAAAGTGTCGTTTTTGAAGAGAAACACCACAGCACTACCTCACAGGGTCCAGGACACTACTGAGAACTGTCAGTGTTCTATAGAAATGGCGCCAAGAGTCTAGATAAAAAAACTGACACTAGCGCTGCCTAGCGGAAACTGGCGAATGTTACGTTGTGACTCTTTTCCACATAAAAGAACATGGTTTTTAAAATCGATTGAGTGAATAAAGACAACTAATTTAATTTTTGACTTGTGTTACTTTTCTTTCGAAGGTGCGATGTGTACACTTACTTAGCAATAGTTCATTTATTCTGTAAACTATAAATTGTATGGTGGTTTTCGACTAGGTGTTCTGCGAATTCAGATTTTTTGTTCCTAGGGTGGGTTTTGGTATATGTTCAGGAAAACGTGTCTTTCCGATGTAAAATTTAGAGCAGTCGGAAAATTTTAATTTGTAAATGCCAGTTTGTTGTGATTTTTGTCTATTGTTTCCAGAATAATTTGGAAATTCTACACCTGTTTAAAAATCTCTGTTCATGAACACCCTTGAGGAATTACAAATTTATCACGCGTTCAGAAATAAACAAGATAACGTATTGAATGATAAACTCAAATACAACTCCAATATACTATTCAATACAATAGAGGAAATTAAAACGGGCAAGCACAGAATTTTGATTAAGACTTCCGGAGGTAAACAGATGGGGGTAGATAACATTTTTATTTAATACGTTTTAGTCGAGACATATTCGTTGGCCAACGATGACACGTGAAAACATTGTTTTAAATTATTTGTGTTGTGTTCGGTGTTATTTAAATGGTTTATACTACATAAACAACACTACGTTGTTAAATGTGACTCAGTGAACAACTACGTGTGTGTTTGTGACTTGAAAATGGAGTTTTGGCTCCGAAACCGGAAGTCCCTAAAAAAATAAAAAGGACAGAAAGGACTCTAGACGTAAATTAAGGTATGTAAACCATTATTAAATTTTCTCATTAAAAATAATACTCTTGAAAGTTTTTTACATAAAGCATTTATATGTGTCTTTGCCAGGTAAACTTGTTATCAAAGTACAAACCCAATAGTTGTACATGTTTATAACCACCCTCACCTATAAATCCATTTCAGAGTGAAAGCAGAATATACTCGGTCTTAATATCATTTATCTTTAGGCAGTTTGCATCAAATCAGGTTTAGCTTGTTATACAGACAGTTTTAATAATGCATCTGTTGTAATACCATCTTCGTGAGAACACATTAATGTTGTGTCATGGCCATATAAGTATGTAACTCTCAGAAAGATTTTATTCCCTTCTTATGGGTGGGAATCATTTTTGTTAACTTTGAACATTTGGGAAATGTTCCATTAATTAGAACCAAGTAAATTAAATATGTTAGTGGTAACAATATCAATGTGTACTTCATGAGAGAATTGGATAAATCATAAACATTCCCTGCATGAAATAAACTAAACCTATTTACAAGACCGAGTACTGTTTTAAGTTCTACTTATTTAAACATACAATTTCTATTTGAAAAACATGCTGGTTAGTCAAAAGCTCAATATAATTAGTGCCATTTGAAACATCATTACCAATACCAATATTCGAAAAAGGCATTTGCAAACTAATTATTGAAAGTATACGCATCTACAGGCACTGACAGTTTAGGCGGCCATAATGGCAAATTTTGCTTTGACAATACGCCTGGCCAGGGCCGGATTTAGCATTTTGGCGCCCCTAGGCCCAATATTTTTTTCCGCCCATTTGTCTGCTTAAAGTTACTTCCCCAAAAACCTTTGTTAAAAAATTATATCAGGCCTATATGTTAATTGCTTAAACACCACTCCACGATGCAATTTTATCATTGCAAGGTTTTTGAGTAATTTACTTGGTTCTGGGCTTAATAAAATGCCGTCTTAAAACACTTTTAGTAATTTTATGTATTAAATAGTGAGCTCACGTTTGTGGAACTGAAACAAAACGATCCAACACGCAGAGCATTCCCGCAACAAAGCATGGCCATTGCTATGTTAATAACTTAGGTTTTGTTCAATTTAGTCATTTGGGCAAATAAATAAAAAAAACTCTGTAATACATTATAAAATAGGTTTAGTCTCAGAAACACAGTTTACATGAAGTATTTTGAGAACGTGACACAAAAACATAGTTCTCCCATGTTTGAGATCAATATTGTAACTAAGTTGATGCGAAATGTTGAAAAATAGTTTAACTTTACCAACAATTATTTGTTCCAATGAACTTCAAAATCAGAATGATTTTTTTTTGTAATCAATTCAAAAAGTATGTTAAGTTATTTATTTTTATTTCTAGATATTTTGTTTGATTTTTTTTTCTCTCGGCCGTGCCTTAGCCCATAGGCCCGTGCCTACCGGGCCTATTGGGAAATCCGGCCCTGCGCCTGGCAGCTTTATACTTATTATTATAAATATTTATAACGGCATCTTTTACAGCAGTTTTGCATACCTAATGGCCTTGTTTTGTTATACACATTTTTAAATAATTGTTTTGTCTTTTGTTGCAACCTCAGAGCTTCCACTTATCAAACAGTATCAAGAGTACGTTATGCATACTTACATGCTTTGTGTGGGGTAAACCATTGTCTATTTCCATTACATTTAACATTATTAGGTCTGTCTGTGATATCAAATGACAATTCAGATTAGAGTAAAACATTAAAATAAAATGAAAATACTCAAAAGCTTTGTTTACATCAGTAATACTGAACAACTTTGACCAATCCAAATATGACACGATATTTTAAAACTATCCAATCTAGGTTATGTGGTCAGACGATTTGTAATAATATTATTGGGAATAATAAATGCTGTCAAGCAGTACACATGATCTACATTGTTGTTGCTGCAGCTATTACATTGTTTACAAGAACTAATTCAAATTAAGTCCATGTGCCAGCATGATCTGAAAGGATATTTTGATCTAAAAGAGACCAATCGGATCGTATGGTAGTTGCTAAGGTATCCAATCATGCTTCATTTCTGGTAGGATTGTTATTTGTTCAATATAAGTTTAGTGATCTAAGCAAATTTAAGAAATCTTTAAATTCAGACTTTTCTTTGTCCAGAACATTTACATTAAAATCCATGAATTTATAAGGTATTTGAATTAAATCCACATTAAATAATTTAATGGCTTTTCTACATTTTGTAAGAAGAGATTTACATTAGAGCTAGGTGCACAAAATACTTAGACAATATACGGTTAAAGTAATAATTCTTCACAGCAGCAGCTTTACAAAAGAAATTTACACTCTTCTTAGTTATATCAATTTGTTTTCAACTTAATATTATTCTTTACATAAATGGCCGTTGCACATTGAGACTGATGGGTTTCTAGTTCATGTGGGATCGATCTTCAGATATTAGGTTATGTGCCCTTAATGAAATCTCAATTTTGAAATGTCAACTCTATAGAACTCTTTGTTGGCGCATTGTTGATACACAATAGTTATTCAACGCAAAACTGCAGATCTGTGTATCATATTTTAAGCGCGAACAGTGTATCATTTTTTAATTCAGACTTTCATTGCACGATAAATTCTTAATGAATAACAAATATTTTATTTTTAATGAAAATGAATATGTTTAAGTAAAACTTATCTTTTAAAAAGATTTGATGAAACTTGTATAATAACAGTTCTACGTCCATTGTTTAAACGTCCATTCTAAGTTTATTTTAAAGAATGAAGAGTAATTAACGATAAATATCGTTACAAGTTTGTATAAAAGCGTAAGTGTTTGATAATGAGCAGGGCTGGGGAGAGGTGCACATCTGTGGAAATGGTTTTAGTTGCTAAGCTGCAATGACTTCTTGCTGTGTTAGTCGTGTGTGTTTACTAGACAGTCGACAAGTTTAAAGCAGTGGATAAGTAAAGGATGTTTCATTGAAATATTCATTCCGAATTATAAGTTAGTAAGCCTTGAGAAAAAGTTAACGTAATTATTATACAAACGACAAAATGACTAGTTTCTTAAAGTGTATAAACAAAATTTTTTTTTTCTGCGGCCAGATAGTTGTCACTATAATATGACTGTAACACCACGTTGAGGAAGATTAAAATGTGGAATTTTACTGAAAATATTTTTTAAAATAATTTTCTAAATGTATTTACTAATAAATAACTGTACCAATTAAATAAACTCTCTGTATTATTATGAATCTGTACCTTATATTTTCATAAAATAACTTCTAAATATTTCGAACAAATAAATTTTACTCTAATTAAGTTCTAATTAAATTTGCATTGTTACTTTAAACACAAAATTAATAGTCTCTAACTCTATAGTATAAAAATAATTCTATTACAGGAAAAGTTGACTTTTTGAAAGCTTTAAAGTTTTAATGAGGCATGTTCTACAGTTGCTACGTTAATTACGTTCGTAACATTTTACTTTACAAACTGAAGAGTAAAAGCCTTCAGTCTTGTTTTGCGAGAGTTAGCGTTACTTATAAAATTGTGCACAGATAAAAATCCAGC
>JAGFPH010017073.1:0-18251 GCA_018207615.1 Philaenus spumarius
ACCCGATCTAGAGCCACTTGACTTATCAATGGGTTTCTCGATTTTAGGAGTACCGGACCCACCAATTCATTTTAAACAGCTCCAGTTTAGAAAATTTTCAAAATATCAACCTGAAAGTTTTTTTACAAGTTAAATATATAGATTCAAACAATATCAAGGAGTATAAACCTTTTTTATTATTTACTTTTCAAAGCAAAAGTAACTTAAAAAAGTATAATTTTAGACCTTTTTAGATTTTTAATCAAAACGCTTGAGTTAATCGGCTGCAGATTAGTCAATTTTTGAAGTATAGTTTTTAAAATAAGTATAGCAAAAAACAATTGTGTTTTTAACTTCTCTACCAATTTTTAAATCGATATGTTCAAAAATGTTGAAAATGGAGTCGTTGATTCCAAAAGTGTTATAGTTAAAACGAGATAGGTAAAACAGAAGACTATTTTCAAGCGCCTCGTTTTTAAAAATAACATTAAAAAAATCGTTCACACTTACTAAGAATATTTATACTGGTGCACTCAACTTGTAAAACAAATTTGATGTTGATATTCCAAAAATTGACGAAACTGGAATAGATTGAAATTACTTCGTGAGTCCGGTACTAGTAAAATCGATAATCGAAATCGACTTCTAGATCGGGTAATTTTCAAAATAACAAGCTGAGACTCAGCATAAATGTTTAAAATATATATTTTAACTCCTATGTCAAGTTTCAATTCGATATATTAAAATTCGGCCAATTTAGAATGAGCCAACGCTTCATATATGAATAAGATGTCCCCTTTTAGTGATTTCCCCTGCTGCAAAATACATACAAGCATTATCGAATTTTTTCCAGACAAACCATTGCTCGGACGAAATAAATACATACGACCTTTTTTGTTGAAAATACCTCCCCTACACGATGGTATTTTTTATTCTTCTCTATCTTCATCCCAGCTCGAAATATTAAGGATAATCGAAAAAAAAAATGATAATCGATTTTTATTTTCGACTTTGGGAAATCGATAGACTGGTAAACTTTTTTTTATGTTAATCTATATACTTTAAGGTACTTATAAAAAAATCAGCCGTATTGTAAATTACTGGAACTTTTGGTCTAAATTTACCCCTACCGACTGGCCTAATATTGCACAGGGGTACTGTGTGCTCCGCACGCTAATCCCATTGGAACCATATTTTGTATACGCATAATCATGTTATGTTTTCTTTATAATAAAGGTGCAGGATTAATAATATGACCAAAGCTAAGATGGTAAATATTGTTAAAAACTAGTAAATCCCCGTGAAAAATAACAGGCGGATTAATTAGATACACATCAGAAATACATAATTTATACAATTTACTATTTAAACAACACACTTTATCTAGGCCTACCTAGCTATGCAGTCGGGGATTTTTTACTTGGTAAATTAGTACAATTATAAGGGCTATAAAACTGTAGGAATATTTGTTAAGATTTTGTGCTTATGTAATTATTATATATATTTAAAGAAAATTATTAATATTATAGGCTGTATTAGTGATTGAAGTTGTAAACATAACCCCAAAGTATAATCTACGCCAGGTTTTGTTTGCATATTACAGATGATGGGTGAAATCAGCTGTTATATTATTAAGTTAAACGAATATTTATTTCTTCTTTGAATGTTACTCCACGTAAAATCGCTTTTATAGTAGTTGATGTTCAAATCAAATTACGGTATGTCGTTTATTTTATTACAACAGTAATAATAAAGGTTCAAATAACCAGCAAGGCTCAGGTCTACATTTTAATAAAAACCTAACCTTAAAGTTAGAAATACAAAATAATTGCTTCAAAATTTAGAAATATTAGATCAAACTACTGTTTTGTCTGTTATTTTATTTAATTGGTTGCTATGGTAATAAGTGTAAATATTTATTATGTTTTGGTCCATCAGTCTTCGCCTAATCTAAGAATTTTTCCGGCTAAATTTGCAAATAGTGTAATAAAAAATGTTTTTATCAAGATGAATAAAATTATAGCACATGTTACTCAGGGATAGCGAAGCTTTTTATTAGTGAAACTATTTTTTCAATCGGTTCATTAGTTCCAGAGATTACCCCCTACATACAAACAAACATACAAATGTTACCTCTTTATAATATTAGTAAAGACAATCAGTGTATATTGTTTTTGATTATCTTGATCATTACTGTCTTATAGAAATACTAACTTATAATTAAAACTCAATTCTGCAACGTAGGCTACCTTTACTTATAACCTGGTTTCCGAACTGTACTAAGTAAATTAAACTTTTGCAACTAGCAATGTATTCAGCAGTTCATTAGCATGCAAAGTCTTAACGAAGATACGTGTGTGTAAAGAATATAGGACGGAATTTTATTCAGTGAAATACCTTCGAGTGAATTAATTAAACAGTTACTATTGCTACAGTTACAGTTACTAGAATGACCTTATAATAAACTTGACTTACAAGACAAATTAAGTCTAAATGTTTTTTTTTACGTGTATAAATTTGAATTGTGAGTGTAAAGGCTTCTTTGAGCAAAATAGGTTATTTTATTTGTCCAAATAAAAGCAGCCCGTGGTTTTTCGTTTTTGTGTTAAAAAAATGTGTTCAATAAACTGGGGCGTTCAAGGTCTCGATGTACACAAGCCCGTCCCTCGACGGCATTCTTTCGTGGTCTTTACTGTAAACGAAAACATTTTTCAAGGATGGGGATGGAGTGCTACCGCGTTATAGAGGCGGAGGGTTGCGGTGTTATAACGGCATTGGAGGACAAACCGCGCTAACGTCTATTTTCAAATATAACTACACCATATTATTTATATCGTATTTACGAGCGAAGCTGCTGTTACCCCTCCTAGTAACCTATAAAGGGTTTGCAGAGTGTACAGTAAGCCCCCTTTCTAATCCAGAACTTAAAACATAACTTTAATCGCTTGACCATATCGTACATTAGATTAAACAGCAATAACACAAGTAATAATACTAAACAAACACAACCTCGGTAAATGAATTGTGTGAAATAACATCTACACGAAACAATGAACAGCTGACATTCAGTTATTTCAACTGTGAAACAGCTGTGGTGTTTTGATAGCCTCGGTTACGGTTCATTTGTTAATTAAAATATACATAGAGATGGGTTTCCCGTTTATAAAATCAACAAACAGTTGGAGCATCGTCCCTGTTATTGTTTGCAATTGCGAATGTTGGTTTAATGATTGGTTTAAATCAATTAACTAATGCCATAGACCATGAATAATAAAATAGATCATGCATGCATACGGGGACTGTGTGCCGAAAAAAAGGTTGTCGGGAAAATAGTGCATGATCGCGCCGCGAGGTAGCGCTAGGGAGAAATCATTGGTACAGTGACTAGATAGAGACAGTGTGGCCACATGAAAGCGGACGCCATGTTTTTCCTAAAAGTAATGTTATCTGCCATAAAGTATAATGTAATTTATTTTCAAAATATTTATAAAACCTTTTGTTTTATTTCGTAAAGGCCTTGTAAACAATTTTTTAAATGTTAAAAAGTAGTTAGAAAGCAGATAAGTCGTTTAAAATGAAATAACCTTTAAACAAATAATGATTTTACCTACTATCACATTTTTTACTAGCCTATGTGGATAGTTCAGTACAGGCGTTAATTACAAACTAATAAAAAAGCTATTTCAAGTATAACAAAGTGCTATGTAAATCGCTGAGCTGAAAACACATAGGCCTATAAATATTCACAAAAAATGCAAAATTCAATAAAAAAAAACATACATAACAAATGCACCATAAATTTTAAACAACAGTTTTGTTGCTTAAAATTCCCCAGAGTTGAAGTTTTGTGGCAAGTTAATTACGAAATTTTTATTTACTGATTTTAGGTTTCAATTCAGTTTGAAAAGCAAAATCTTGAAAATGATTTTCTTAAAGATAAAGTTGAAATTTTGTCTAACTTCCTGAATAAATTAAAATACCAAAAATTAAAAGTAAAATGAAACAACGAATAGGCCTAAATCAAAATGCTAAATTATTATCCTGACGTTAATTAGCTTTTTTTATCAATGAATAAATTTTACAAATGAAATATTTTCAAAGTAACATTTTTTTAATTTTACAAAGCATTTATTTACATCAGATTTTTTGAAAATAAGCGAAGCAATTAAAACTTTCCTAATTAACTAATTTATTTCTATTTCAATTGAAAGCTAATTATAAAATGTATGTCTCTAACAACAATTTAATAACAAAATTACAATTCTTTGATTTTGAGGTTAGGCAATTCAAGATTTTCAAGTTTAAGGTATTCAAAGCCGAAAAACAGGTTTCATTATTAATTTTCCTCATTATTTCAGTTAGGCCTACTTATTAATGTGATTCTTGTCTTAGATTGTACCTTCACCAAGAATAAAAGAAAGAAAAAATAACGATGACAATTTAATTTGAAAACTATGAACGAACGTAGGGCTCACGGACGAATTAGTTCTTAAAATTGCGCAATACTAATATTTATCTTTTCTATTGATAAAAAGGATTAGCCTATGTTATGAACTTTTTAAAATGTTGTAAATAAAAGACTTTTGGCATTACTTGCTTCTTCTGAAATATGCGCGTTGAAGCGATTCCGTAGAGTGGCGGGAGTCGGGAGTAGCCTATTCTGCTGTCATTTCCTTATTAATATGGTGCAATATCACATACTTCAATACACATCGCTTTAAAATACCTATTACGTTTATGTTAAAGTAAAAACTAACAAATATCTGTTAAAAAATCGGTAAATTCGCTTTTACACTAAGTGAACGTGAATGAATGTAATGTAAACAGATACGAATTTAGGAAAAACATGGCTGCCGACATCTTGACCAATAGGAAACAAGACCTCACTTGGCCACACTGTCTCTATCTAGTCACTGTAATCATTGGTAGCATTGGTGCTTCATACCGCTTCCGTCGTTTCCCCAATAGATAGCGCCACTATCGTCGAATTTCCAGTGGATTGAAATATTGCATTTTATCGGAGTTCTATTTGGTTATCCAAATACAATGCTAATGCTTAACTAATTATGTTTGTCATAAGGCTAGGCAGATCCGGCCTCCATCTTGAATTTAAACTCCCATAAGAGCAATGTTGAACGCGTAACAAGATTACTGGAGTAATAATGATTATAAAATAATTCTGAATATGTAATTTTAAAGGTTAAGACAGTCCAAATGTGGATATAATTTAATTTAAAATTAAAGTTTGCTTTTGTTCCTATTCAGTAATTAAAATTTAAAAAGGAAACCACATTTGAAGTCTAACTGACTTTCAAAGAAATGTAATTTTAATAAATTTGGATAGCTTATGACGAAAAAATATAATTGTGTGTGCTTAAAACCACGCGGGAGAAATTAATACAACTTACGAAATGACGAGCACAATGTTCATTTTTAACACAATTTACGAAATGAGGAAGCACAATTTACATTTCAGAGATATTACGGGGATTCATGCAACCTGTGCTGAGTATTTTAAATGTGTTAAGTGTGTTAAAATCGAGAAACTCGTTTGACAGAAGTGTGCTATTTTGAGTCGACTTTAGCAGGGTCTGGGGTCTGCTAAACCAGTGTTAACGTCGTAAAACTTTTGGGGAAGGTAATTTGAGGTTTTTAGCTTGAATCAACAACAGGGTTGTTTGTTATAATTGTGTTTTACCTGTTTCTTTGCGATGGAAAATAATAACAATTTCGAATCCATGAAAAGAATTCGGAAGAAATTGGGGAAACGATGGAGCAAGAAAAACAAACATCTTCTCCTATCTTTAATTTCCGAGAATACGACGAAATTTGACATACATTTTCGTGTTCAGAAAAGTACAGATAACATTTCCGTGTATTTGATTTTGTTGCACAAAATATGTTTGCAAAAAGGAACTAAAAAGAGGCCTTAATCTTGTTATAAATATACAAAAATGTAATATTTACATTATCTATTAAGTAAGGGAAAAATCTCTTTTAAAAACTAAAGAATATGGTAAGAAGGCGTATTCTAAACTTTAGCCTAAATCACGAAAACACAAAATATGTTTCCAAAATATGCAGAAAATGAGGCATAATTTTATCTAAAATATAATTCACAAATTATAAAGTGCGTAGGGTATTACAGTTTCGGAGCAAATTTAATATTCGATCCTACGGCAACAGAAATGCAAGAATAATTTAAAAAAATAGAATAAAGTTAAGGATAACCTTACTTTAGCAAATAACGCTTTAGCACATTAGCACAAGGGGTCCTTCACTCAAAATTGAAATAGCAATTTAACATGATAACACATTAAGCATTTGGCACAAGTTACATGAATTAAACTGATTATTAAACTAAACATTGTATTAACATTAACAGATTAAGAATATGACGTAGGGCAATCTGTTACGCTTGTATGAAGAACTCAAATATACTAAATTAGCAATGCGATTGTGGCCTAACCGTCTAGGGCGCTAGTCTATGGTGATAGACTCTGCTGGTTCGAATCTTGGCAAGACCAAAACTTTTTTCAAACAGGTGGAATAGAGCGTTTCACATTATGAGCGTTTCACAGAATGCATGGTGAAACACGTGACGGTAAAATCCGATTCACCCCCAGCAACAAGTGATCTATATAATCCGCTATACACATATGTATACACATTTTTTTGGGCGTGGTGGTCCATATAGAAGTTTACACTTCAAAAATCTGCTTAATCATGGAAACATGTACGCGCCAAATTTGTGTTCCTACTCGAGTGTTTAGCCTGCACTCTGGTGGTTATCACATCAACTTGTTGCTCGCGGAGGAACACTAGAAAAAAAATCCGTTAATTTTGAATGCGAGAGAGATAAAGCTGTGTTTAATAACACATTCATAAATTGTCACGCATGCGCATTTCTGTTCGTTTACAAGGTACGTCTGTAACCCTCTACACTCGATTCCACGTTCACCGTGCAGTACAGGTCTTACGGGAGAACAGGCATGCTACTACCATTACAGGGAACATCACGTTTATTGTCAAGCGGGTTGCGTCAACTAACCGAGCGTTGCATGGGAGTTGATGTTTTTTAGTTGGCTATTATCGCTGAGACTGACGTAAGGATAAAATGGCTTATGGGCGCTCTGTACTGCACGGTGAACGTGGAATCGGGTGTAGTTTCTGCCTTTATGAAGCTGCCCTATATTTGATAGCGGAAGAATGAAACGCACACAAACTCAGTGCTGGTAGTGTACAGCTATTCCACGTGGAGAGCTACGGTCAACTTGGATATATTGTTTACCCCTGCCCAAGCCTTAACTGCGTTTAATAGACAGTAAGGGGGTGACGCCACAAGGGCTATTCTCATTAGCCACACAAGTCTGGGTGTTAAGTCTACCACACAATTCAGTAACATCCAGCTAAAGAAAACACTGTAAGATTTTGTGTTATTAGCGAATTTCCATAGGAAAAATTAGCTATTGGAGTGGCCCTTATGGTAAGACCCAAGGTCGGGAGTAGAAAATGAGCATAGATCATGGTCCCCAGAACGAGTTTTGGATGTCATTAAAAATCATATATATATATATATATATGTATATATGTGTTCGCACTCTAGCGGCCGCATTTTAAGTTCGATTTGGTCCAAATTTGGTACACTTGTTGGTTGTCTACTTTGCTCGGACGAGAATAAATGTTTTTTAGAGTTTTTCTACAAATATAAATGTAGTATGTTATTCTGCACATTTTGTTTTTTACGCGACCTTATAGCTCGCTTGGTTCCCCCAAAATCAATCAAAACGTGAAATGCCATAAAAGTACCCGGTTCAAAGCAATGTGGTGGATTTTACAGCGGGGTTGGCGTGCGAAGCACGCAATGCATTGTGTATTGAAGAGACTCACATTATGGGGGTTGACGTGCGAAGCACGCAATGCTTTGTGTATTGAAGATACTCTAAATATGCGGAATGACGTGCGAACCATTTTGCAGCTATTCAGCACCGTCGTGCATAGACCAATTTCCCAAATTGTTGGTTGAAACAATAAAACATAGGCCTATAAACTCAATTTTGGAAATTTGCTCAACTCACGTCAGCGGTTAGCTGCTTGGTCGAATTATTTTAGATTCTTTTGGAATTTTTACAACAAATAATTAAAGTTCAGGGCTATATAAATAAACGGTACCAGGAACTGGCACATACTTTCTCACAAACAAATTTAAATTATTAAACAGATTCACGGTGACTTGTATGGTGGGGTAGGAGAGGTCATTTTGTATTAAAGTTGTTTTCCCATAAAAATCCGTAAAATAACGGAAAACCCAACTTTTCTCAAAAACGGCTCGAACGATTTTGATTAACATTTTACAGTTTATATTATTTTAGGTCCCTAATAAAGTATACAATTTTAATGAAAATCGTTAAAGCCGTTTTTGAGAAAAGTTGATTTTTCCGTCATTTTAAGGGTTTTTATGGGAAAAATTAACCTTAAAAATAAAAAATTCACAAAATTGAAAAAAAAAAAAACGCCTGGAGATACCGTGGATTAGTACCTCCATACCAAATTTTATCAAAATCAGACTACTGGTTTAGGCTCTAGGTCTGATAACATCCACACAGACACACATACGGACACACACACAGACATCACTCCGAAAATCACTTTTTTAGGTTCAGGGGGACCCAAAACGGATATTTCCACCAAAAACTCAAATTCGAAAATTTTGACGAATACAATACTTTCTCCATATACTATGGTATAGGGGGAGAAAGTAAAAATACCCGGTAGGAGTTGTGATTTGAAACATAAGCCCCAACCTACGATGGTTTTCGCTATTAAGTGCTTACAAAAATCTTACGAGTCGTTGTTTTTTCACGCCCGCCATTGTCCGCATAGAGCTCTCTAATCCCTTCTTCTATTGTTGTGTTACCAAATAATCCCAACGTTTATTGAGACTTGAAGAAACTATTTTATGGGATCTTTAAATACATCTCTTTTATGAGTACCCCGTTGGAACCTTCTATACACATATGTTATATTTTGTTTACAAAAAATTTTTAGGATCAATAATTAACATCAAAGATATGATGGTGAATAATGTTAAATGAGGAAATGTCCTATCAAATTATTTCGTATATTTTATGACATCAGTTGTAATAAAGGTTAAAAAAATCAGCAATGCTAAGGTCTACACTTAAACAAAACTCTACATAAAAATTAGAAATAGAAATAATGGTTTCAAATTTTGAAATCAGCTGTTAATGGAAATATTTGAGCAAACAACAGATTGCTGTAACAACACTAAACTTAACTATTATTTATTATAGTGCTCCCTTTTCCATACAGTATTTAGAATAGTTTGTGTTGTTTTTACTCGCAACAGATGGTGCGTTTTACAAAAGCTTAACCTAAAAGTTAGAAATACGAATAATTGTTTCAAAGTTTGAAATCAGGTGTTAGTGGAAATATTATAGCAAAGAGATGATTACTGCTATTATTATAGTAAATAAACATATCTAATGGCGTTCACATTTTTGTTGTATTTAGTATTCTTTTTGTTGTGTTTATGTTCAATAGATGCTGCTATCTAAAAAAAAGTATGTAAAAACCTGCTTGTATTCGAATGTAAGGTTGTATAAAAATCTCAAAATAATCGGAAAAAAGTAATCTCAAAGAACTTTCAGAGATTTTGAACAAACGAATATTTTACATCTTTATTTATTTATCAGCCTTTATCCTGACTGAATGACTGACTCACGTAGAATCAACTTAGAGCAAAACCAAAATATATACAAATACGAAAATTTAAAGGTGTAAACTCATGGAATCATAGACGCACACTAAGAAAGAATTTTGCAAAATTTTAATTTGAAAGCGTAATAACACTTGGTTGTTTACAATCATTACCATATCAACCAACTTGGCAAATTCAGAATCAGTTCATTGTTCTTCACAACCAACAGCTTCTTTAGGTTAGATTAACAAACTAAAGGCAAACACAAATAAAACTCAACTAAAACTGCTTACTGTATTATAATTCAACTCAAACATCTGTTACATATAATAAATAATCTACACTAATATTATAAATAGGTAAAATTTGTTTGTTTGTATGTATTGGGTAATATCTGGAACTAATGAACCGATTGAAAAAATAGTTTTACTAATAAAAACCTACACTATCCCTGAGTAACATAGGTTATAATTCATTTTGATGAAAACATTTTCTATTTCAAAATTTGTAAATTTAGTCGAAAAAGCTTATTTTAGGCCTAGACTGAGGAAACAAAATATGTATTTACTTTAATACCATAGCAATCGATTGAATAAAATAAAAGTTTGCTCCAATATTTCTATCAAAATCTGATTTCAAACTTTGAAGCAATTATTTGTATTTCTAACTTTTAGGTTAGTTTTTTATTACAGTGTAGGGGCTGAGCTTTGATATTTCTTTTAACCTTTATTATAACTGCTGTTATAAAATATACGAGAAAATTTGATTTGAACAGTTAACATTATTTACAATCTTAGCTTTTTGGTTATTATTAATCCTACACCTTTATTAAATTATAAAGGCAACATAATTTTTCGTGCCGATCACGCAGGGGTTTCCCCTAGTTATAAATAAAACAGGTGAGTTGTATCGAAAAGTTAACATTATTTTAGGTTAGGCCTACAACGAACCAAAATACGTTCGTTTGAAACCAATTTGGCTAATTTAGAAACAAGTAGGGTTAATTATTCTTCACAACAGCTTTTTTAGACCATTTAAAAGCAAACAAAAGGCTTACTGTATTATAAGTCAAACATCTGGTGATACATATTATATAAAAATACTAAAATTCAAATGTACTATAAACATAAGATTAAAAAAAAACGTAATATTTTTAAATTACGGTAAACGTGAAAAACACTGTTGAAATATAAACTCTCAATTAATTTGAAAACAAGAAAGAACGCAGATGATACAAAACGTAACGAAGGTAATAAAGACTGAAGAGGGTGGGATCTGTGTGGGATTAAATACAGGGGGAAGGAGGGGTAATTTATGCAAAGGAACGGAAAAAATTCCCACATAATGGGAAACGGTTTCAGTCGAGGGAAATACAATTAAACAGACGTGACAAGGAATTACAGAGACAAAGCACGTAATTACGTTTTGCGGAATTTATTCATTCAATGCAAATGAGAAATCAAATTCAAACATCGTTTACCATACCATTAGTCCTTACTGTTATTATCTATATATATAAAAGCGAAATACCACTCACTCACTCACTCAATCATCACGATTTCTCAAAAACTACCGAACGGATTGAAAATAAATTTGGTATGTAGCTTCGTCTTGAGCCATAGGTGCTCACTAAGAAAGGGTTTGAAAAAATTGGAAATTTTAGTTGGGTTTGGGGGTTAAAAATTACTAAATCACGATTTCTCCAAAATTACCAAACAGATTGGAATGAAATTTGATATGTAGCTTCCTCTAGGGCCATAGGCGCTCGCTAAGAAAGGGTTTAAAAAATTCGAAATTTTAGGGGGGGTTTGGGGGATCAAAGTTATTAAATCACGATTTATTCAAAACTAGCGAACGGATTGGAATGAAATTTGGTATGTAGCTTCCTCTAGGGCCATAGGTGCTCACTAAGAAAGGGTATGAAAAATTTCGAAATTTTAGAAGGGGTTTGGGGGGATCAAAGTTATTAAAATCATAATTTCAGATCTTTTATTATTATGACAATAGTGCTTTTATTATTTAAGATCTATGTATATAAAAGCCAAATACCACTCACTGAATGAACACTTAAAAATAATACAATTACGTTAAAAAGACTGAATATACCAACCACCACGGCCAACGCCGTACAGGTCAGCTAGTAATGTAATAAAGTTGATGTGTTTGTGTGTTAAATATATTCCGATTAACGTATTCGGCCATAATTTTGTGACAAATTTTGATCCAATGGAAAACAATACGTTTCTTTAGATACTGATGGAAAATGGTACCACAAAAATTAGATTCCAAATTTGTAGGCACGTGTTGGGGGCAATTTTCGGTACCCAGGAAAAATAAACCTTTTACCCTACATACGGGAGAGATTTTACTACCGCGGAAAATTTTACTGTAATTTTTGGGGCAAATTTTGGTATCCCGTGTACTATTAATTCATTGAGACACCGCGCCAGGGCGAGGTCAAATGCCAGCCAGGATTCACCAAGATATATGTAATAATGATCAGGAAATTATTCTGAATATGTCACTTTAATGTTTAGGACAGTCCGAATGTGGATATCTTTTAGTTTTCAGAGAATTTGCAAAGGAAAGATGAGCTAATGCAGTGACCCTTATGATAAGACCCAAGGTCGGAAGTAGCAAATGACCACCGATCATGGTCCCCAGAACATGTTTTGTGGTGTCATTAAAAATCATATATATATGTAGATATGTGTTCGCACTCTAGCGGCCGCATTTTAAGTCCGATTTGGTTCAAATTTGGTACACATGTTGGTCGTCTACGTCGCTCCAACAACAGGAAGCACGTTTTTTAACCGGGAGTAGCTATTTGTTGGGATTTTTCCTACGAGAATGATTTTTTTTTAGGTTTTTCTAAAAATATAAATGTAGTAAGTTATTCTGCACATTTTGTTTTTTTACGCGACCTTATAGCTCGGTTGGTTCCCCCAAAATCGATCAAAACTCAACCGAAAATCGATCATAGAAGTACCCGGTTCAAAGCCACGTGGTGGATTCTACCGTGGGGTTGGCGTGCGAGGCACGCAATGCATTGTGTATTGAAGATACTCCCAATACAGGGGTTGGCGTGCGAAGCACGCAATGTTTTGTGTGTTTGAAGATACTCCCAAAATTGATCAAAACGTAAAATACCGTAAAAGTACCCGGTTCAAAGCCATGTGGTGGATTCTACCGCGGGGTTGGCGTGCGAAGCACGCAATGCATTGTGTATAGAAGGTACTCCCAATACAGGGGTTGGCGTGCGAAACACGCAATGTTTTATGTGTTGAAGATACTCCCAAAATCGATCAAGACGTAAAATACCATAAAAGTACCAGGTTGAAACCCAAGTGATGGAGTTTAAATTGGGGGCATCCTCTCATCCGAGGCCGATGGGCACGTTTTTACGCTGCGAGCGAAGCGAAGCTCATAAACCCTATGCCAGGAGATTGAGGCGCAAACTAGCAAATCGAGTTTTCCCACTGCGAGTGAGCGCGTGAGTTGAAGCTGGAAGCGCAAACAATGTCTACTATTTTTTTTGGTACAAATAAGCAGCTATTCAGCACCGTCGTGAATAGACCTATTTCCCAAATTGTTTTTTGAAACCCTAAAACGTGGCCTATAAACTTAATTATGGAAATTTGCTCAACTCACGTCAGCGGTTCAGCTGCGTGGTCGAATTATTTTTAGTTTATATTCAATTACAACAATGGCTTTACTCTTATCAATTTTTAGTTTTTTAGTTTGTCGTGAGTTCATGTATACACTCGAAACGTACGCGTGGTGTAATTTTGGTAAACATTTAATTACGTGAACAAGTCTTTTAACGAACAGAAAAATAATTACGTTAAAAAGTTTTAATGGAATGTTTTAATTTACTTTGTTGTCGTATAGATCACGTATTTAAAAAGTGACATTATTTAAGTTATTTGTTTTATAAAATTCAAACAACGCCGATTGTTGATTAGTTATTATCATAAATACCGTTTATTGTGAACAAACATAACCTACAAAACATATAAAAAAAGCTAGACGCGTGATTAGTGTGGGCAGATTGGGAACAAGGTCTCTAGAGACCTTGGATTGGGATCAGGTGATTGTCGTACAACGGGAGTCAAAGTAATAGACTATGTGCGCAAACATAACCTACAAAACGTATCAACAAAGCTTGACTCTGGAGAGAGTAGTTAACGATCTAACGTTCCGCGTGATGAATGACGTAATAATGTGTTGTCAACCGGACCTGAGGGAGTGGAATTAGATTAGTGTGGGCAGGTTAGGATCAGCTGATTGTCCTCGAACGGGAGACAAAGTAATAGACTGTCTGTGCAAACATAACCTGCAAAATCTAATTTAAGATGGACATTTATCTGATCCAATAGATATTTGTTAGCCAAGTTTGTTTTATTTTATAAATGTCTGTGTTTCCAAGGCTTCCACTTTTCAAATAATCAAAGAAATTAAATATAGTTCTTGAGGAAAGCTTTCCACTAAAGTTTCATCAATCTGACTAGAAATCAAAAGAGATAAACGAAGAACATCTATAATAAGGCTCAATTTTGACGTTCCTACAGTCATAGTAAATTGAAATAAACGGTATCAGGAAACTGACACATACTTTCTCCATCATTATAGGAACTTAATAATAAAAAATAATATTTCATGAAGCGAAAAGTGTATGAAAGAAAATAAATTTCGTGAAACTTAATTTTTTGTGAATTTTTGATTTTTAAGGGTAATTTTTCCATAAAAATCCATAAAATAATGGAAAAACAAATTTTTCTCAAAAACGGCTTGAACGATTTTGATTAAAATTTTTAATTTATAGTACTTTAGGACCTTAATAAACTATAAAATTTTAATCAAAATCGTTCGAGCCGTTTTTGAGAAAAGTAGATTTTTCCGTTATTTTAAGGGTTTTTATGGGAAAATTACCCTTAAAAATAAAAAATTAACAAAAATGAAAAAATGCCTGGAGATACCGTGGATTAGTACCTCCATACGAAATTTCATCAAAATCAGACGACTGGTTTAGACTCTAGGTCTGATAACATCCACACATAGGCCTACACACACAGACACACGCCCAGATATCACTCCAAAAACCACTATTTTAGGTTCAGGGGGACCCAAAACGGATATTTCCACCAAAAACTCAAACTCGAAAATTTTGACGAATACAATACTTTCTCCATATACTATGGTATAGGGGGAGAAAGTAAAAAATTAAAAGACACACAAAAAAGAAAGATTAACCAAACTCTAAACTAACTTAAAACTTACAAAACGACTAGGTAAGTTCAGAATACTTTTGTTTTTGGGATAGGTTAGTCTCCGCGGGGAGCCTGATAAATGCCGTTCCCTGGGGAGCCAGTGTACCCCTGATGTGCCATCATCTGTGTGTTAAAATGAACACACGAGGTATTGGGAATATAAATCAACTCCCGATATCACGTGACTAAATACCTACGGGAACATAAACCCAGACCTCACTATGTTAAAAATATTCCACCATCCTTAAACATCTTAGTACATCTCAGAGTAAACTGAGAAGTAGTAAAAAAAACACACAAACACACACCTGACTGCTAAACGTGTTAACAGACTGGAGTTAGAACAACAACTGGCCAGCTGCCGAGGGAGTGGCCTATTGTCCATTAATAGTCCCTTTTAAATGCGATGTATGACCCCAGGAAATGCCACAAGGACCAGATCACCTGTACTTTATGTTTTTTGGGTCGCTGATTCCGAAAATCAGGGTCCGGCGCGGCGTCACCTGTAAAAATGCAAACAACCTCCATTTTAGAGACATTTTTACTACAACGTTTATGACACCTCCAAACAATTTTACAGAATGCACAGATTATGATTAAAATTTAGAATTTCAGTAGCCCCGTAGAAACCGATTAAGAAATGCACCAAAAGGGTTCCCCGTAGGGGGTGAAATCAACCCTAATTTGACGAAAAATTACTAAATGAGGGAAAATAAAAAGTTTCCTTTACTTTTTTATGAGAGGTGAAACGAACGGGGTCGTGAGATTATCTGAAGTAGTTTTCAACCCCTTGGGGGTGCCAAACTACCCCCAAATTGCGTTAAAGTTCAGGGAAAACAGATAAAACGAGCTGAAATGAAAGCCTAGTTTCTTTCTCGTTATTTCTGTTGAACAGCTTTGGAGAGCAATAGTAGAACATTTTTTCACCCACGTTGTATGAACACTCCCAAATGTATAGGAAATCGAAAAGTCTCGGAAATTCAGCGCTTTCGTTAGTGTAAACAAATCTACCGAATTGTTGGTTAAAACTCAAAAATATACGAAGTTAATTTTGGATATTCGCTCAACTCACGTCAGCGGTTCATCTGCGTGGTCGAATTATTTTTATTTCTTGTATTATATAAAGTGACTAAGGATATCTTACTTCCGAGACACACTGCAAAACTTTCATGCTTGGAAGGGTACTATATTACATTTAATGAAAAGCTTTTTACAAGAAGCCAATTTACTAATTCATAACATTTTGCGCAAAGCCCTCTTTTGCGAGTGATAAAGAATTTCCCCACAGTATTAGAACGTAATTTAAGTGAGTATAAAAAATGCACAATTAACGAAATTGTCTTACCTAAACGTGTTTTGAGTTTTTGTAATAAAAATATTACCCAAGAAAATTTGGAACACAAATAATTTGTGTGATAATCCCAATTTAACATACTATTGGGAAGAATACCTAGCATTTAATTTATGTTTGTTGTTGGCCTAGACTTAAAATTACTTTCTAGGCCTAACCTAAGATTATTGTATGTATGTTGCCGTTAAGACAGGTAAAATAAATTAAACACACACACACAATAATTTTAGGTTAGGCCTAGACTGATGAACCAACATTTTATGTTTATTGAATGTATTTCAGCGCTTGACGATAAAATCTGAACCGATCGCCTCTTAATTTAAATTGATAGACACATGTTTATTGAATTTACATTCATTTTCATAGCAACCAATTTGATAAAGCTTTTTCAATACTTGTATTTTATATTTGTCGTTGCCATAGCAACCAATTAATAACATTTTTTTTGTTACACGTTACTTTTTCTATTTGTTAACTCGTATCACGACCCACGTTAAGGAACTTCGTTCCAAAAAATTGCACCGAATTTTTACAAACTATAAATCTAATATTACCTAAAATTATTCTTAATTGATATAAGACAACACTTCCAATATGATTACCTAATTAAGTCAAATATAAATATATAAGATTTTATATGCACTTCTTTTATTTATATTGTTTAATGTATTCTATTTGAAACTGATGCACCAACCTTTAATAAACAGTACAATATTCACTCTGTACTCTGTATAAAATATTCTCTCGCTTCGCTCACCGCAAATATAGGAAATTAAAATATGTAGGTCGGGCACCGGGGAATATAATAAAATGTAAATGTATGCTAAATAGATGCAGTGTTCATAGAGGGAAGCGCGGTGGTTTAAAAATATATTTATTTTAAAGCTAAACCAATATACGTCCGCTTTTGTTAGTAATTTAATGTATTCAATATAGAACTGAACTCAATTACCAATTGAATTTACCTTTATAGATGCATTTACAAGTGAAACAAAATTGTGCACAAAAGGTTTTGTCTGAATGTTTAAAGTTATTTTCATAAATTAAACGAGAGAAAATTATGTTTTTGTACGAATACTGGTGACGTTTTTAACTCATTTGGTAGTTATTGTAATAACATACTTATAAGTGTGTTGAAACATCGGCTCTAGCTGTCGGCCATGTTGGCTGACACTCCATAAGATCAATGTTAAATTAAAATCCAAAATTTTCCTTTATTTTTGATCTTAAAATTATAAACGATATGTCATTTTAAAGCTATAGTCAGTATGCATGCAAATGGCTTTTTAAAAACTAAGAAAAATATTTTGTTTAATATTTATTAACAATTTAAAACATTGATTTTTAATATTTTTTTATGTTGTCACTATTAAGTATAGCGAAAAACTACCAAGCCATTCGCCTGAAGAATTTCGTCCCCAAGATTTTGGTATTTTTTTTTAAACTCTATTTGAACAATTGCGGGTTTTAAATGGATTTAGGCTGAGCACGCCGATATAGGGTGATTTTAAATATTTTTTACTTTGTAACTATTAATTATAGAGAAAAATTACCAAGCCATTCGGATGAAGAATTTTGTCCCCAAGAGTTTGGTATTTAAAAAAAAAACGGTATTTGAATAATTACGGGTTTTAAATGGATTTAGGATGAGCAATGTCCGCGTAACCTACCGCCGCTATAGGGAGAGTCGCAGGTTGCTTTCTGTTTTACTAGAGCCGACCCTTAAGGATGTGTCCATAACGCTTTTTCCGTATTGGAAATGTTTTCAATACACAATGCATTGCGTGCTTCGCACGAAAATCCCCGTATTGGAAGTACTTTCAATACACAATACATTGCGTGCTTCGCACGCCACTTCCCGTATTGAGAGTGTTTTCAATATACAATGCATAGCGTGCTTCGCACGCCAACCCCCTTATTGGGAGTATTT
>JAGFPH010017075.1:0-18246 GCA_018207615.1 Philaenus spumarius
TTGGACAAAGCAAACATAACCGTTTCTTATTGATTCAATACTGAACATAGCGGCGCCCTTGAAACAATGTTTCAATAAATAAATGTTAAATAAAATGTTTCTGAGTATAAATAAAATGAAGAGATATCAAAAATTAAAATTACTCTGGGATATAATGTAAACTAAAGAATGAAAATGAAAAGTACTACTAATTTTTAGCATCACTGTCTTCAAGTGGTAGCTTGAAGACCTTAACTGACGGTCGAGAGAGTATTCCGGAGGAAGTGCGAATGGTGACCACTCTGACAATTCCATCCTTCCCTGGATGTGTGTTGATTATTCGACCCATAGGCCAGGCAAGTGGGCGAGATTGATGTTCGTGGATTAAGACTAAATCCCCAACCTTCAGGTTTTCAGATGGTGTTGTCCACTTCATCCGTTGCTGTAATGTGTGTAAATATTCAATGCTCCAGCGTTTCCATAGCCTTTGGGTGAATGCTTGAACTTGTTGCCATTGTTTGAGACGGTTGAGAGGAATTTCAGTTAAATTGTCTTCAGGTAGAGTTACTAATGCTTGTCCAGTTAGAAAATGACCTGGAGTTAAGGCGGTGAGATCAGATGGATCATTTGAAAGAGGTACAAGAGGTCTAGAGTTCAAAATCGCTTCAACCTTAGTTGTCAAAGTGATGAAACTCATTAATGACAGATTTTGGTTAAGAATGGTACGAGTTAAGTGATGTTTGACACATTTTACAGCGCTTTCCCACAAGCCTCCTTGATGGGGAGCTGCAGGAGACAGAAAGTGAAATTTCATGTTTTGTTCTGAAGTAAAATTTGCTAACGTATCTTTGAATGAGGGTAATTTCAATAAAGTAGACCTAATTTGATTGAGTCTTGTAGCAGCGCCCGTGAAATTGGTACCACAATCGCAATAAATGTCAGAACATAATCCTCGCCGACTTATAAATCTAGTAAGAGTATCTAAAAAGGCGTCAGTGCTTAAATCCATAGCAACTTCTAAATGGATTGCCTTGGTGGCGAAACAAACGAAGATGCATAGATATACCTTGCTGATTTTAGCGTTGCGTAAAGTATGAAGTTTAACATAGAATGGACCTGCGAAGTCGATACCTGTCTTCAGGAATGGTTTTGCAGGCGTGATCCTCTCTGAAGGTAAATCACCCATTAAAGGAAATTGGTTGTGCGGTTTTGTTTTGAAACAAGTTATACATTTAAAAATACAAGAACGTATTACGCTTCTCGCAATCAAATGGTAATGGTTGATTATCAATCGAGTTACATGATGGTTTTTTGGCAACAAAATGGGATGTTTAGCATTGAAATTGACTGATGCGAATTTGATTCTTCCCCCAACTCGGATTATCTGATTCTCGTCTATAAATGGTTGAAGGCGTTGCAATTTTGTTTTGCAAGGTTTTTGTGCTTGTAATAGGCTGATATCTTCAGGAAATTGACCTTGTTGTACTGATTTGATAATGAAATGTTCTGCTGACTTCAGTTCAGTTAATGATAGCGGTCCAGAATTTGTTCTCTTGTATCTACAGTTTGTGATAAATCTCAAAATGTATGCCAGTATCCTTTTTAACGTTGACCAATTTGAAATTTTATTGAATAGGTCCCACTCTGTTATGGTGGATAATCCTATGAGGAGGGGTTTAGTTCGAAGTTCTGGAAGAATGTCCAACACCATGTGCGGTGTATTTGGCCATTCCTGGGCAGAAAGTTTAAGCCACTGAGGCCCCGTCCACCACAAGGGGTGTTTGAGTAATGCGGAAGGAAAAGTTGTACGCGTGGCACAATCAGCTGGATTGTGACTAGAGGGTACGTGAGACCAATTCTCTGGTGGACTCCAATCCTGTATCTGGCTTACTCTGTTAGCGATATAAACCTTTAATCGATATGGTGGTGTTCGTATCCATGCTAGCGTTACAGTTGAATCAGACCAACATCGTATAAGATTAACTGAAAAGAATGGTTGAATCAGATTGATACAGTAATTAACTAATTTTGCCAATAAATGAGCACCACATAATTCTAAACGTGGTAATGATATTCTTTTAAGAGGAGCGACCCTCGACTTGGCTATCAACACGTGTGTGTTTATTATATTGTGACTGTCACTAGTGCGTAAATAAACTACTGATGCGTAGCCTTGTTCTGATGCGTCACAAAACCCATGTAATTGAATGTTGGTTGCGTTACACAATTCGAGACAGCGAGGTATTCTCAATTGCTCTAAAGATGGTAAATCGTTAATAAATGTTTGCCAATCCCTTATGATAGCTGCAGGTAATGTTTCATCCCATGAAACACCCATGGTCCAAAGGAGCTGAATTAAACTCTTTGCGTGGAATGTGACTGGTGTTAGCCAGCCACAAGGATCATATATTCGTGCGATTATTGAGAGTATCGAGCGTTTTGTGTGTACGTGATTTGGAATTTCTATTGTATAAGAGAAAGTGTCTATACCTGGTAGCCACTTCAGACCTAAAATACTAAATAGCGGTTGATCAGGAGTCTGAAAATAAAGCGGTGTTTCTCTATAGTCTTGGGGAACTGCGTGCAATAATTCATTAGCGTTGGATGACCATTTTCGCAATTGGAACTGACCCTTTTCTAACAAGGCAATTATATCTTGTTGTAGTTTAAGAGCAGAAGATGTGTCGTTGGACCCGGTGACTATATCATCTACATATATGTTATTTTTAATGACTTCAGATGCGTCAGGATGAACAATACCTTCATCGATAACCAATTGCTTCAATGTTCGAACAGCTAGATAAGGTGAAGGCCTAAGTCCATAAGTAACTGTGGTCAATTTATAGATAGAAAGCGGGTGCGAGTTATTTGATCGCCACAAGATAAGTTGATATGGCTGATCGATAGGATTAATCTTTATTTGTCTGTACATCTGCTTAATGCCACAGGAAAAAACTATGTTATTTCTTCTAAATTGAAATATAATATCACATATATTGTGTAATAATTTTGGACCACAATGAAGCGTGTCGTTAAGGGACAAACCATTAGAGGTTTTAGCACTTCCATCAAATACAACTCTTAACTTTGTAGTTGAACAAGTTGCCTTAAAGACAGCATGATGTGGTAAAAAACAGTGTGGCTGTGCAAGAATAGACTCATCTGCGATTTGCATGTGACCAGAATTTATGTAATCACCAATGAATTCTGTGTAAGCATTTTTTAATTGAGGGTCAGCACTGAGTTTATTTTCTAAGTGAGAAAATCGTTTTTTTGCGGTTTCATAGGATTTGCCAAGACACAAAGGGTTAATTTTAAACGGTAATCGAGTAATATATCGTCCATCAGGTTCTCGCATTATATGAGTATTGTAATGGTTTTCGCAGTCAATGTCTTCAGCCATAGCCTTTGTTTGTATTTGTGGTTCTTCATTGACCCAAAACTCTTGTATTAACTTATTTAAGTTTATTTCATTTATCGTGAGCATAGAAATGGAATTAGGGTACACAGGTTTAACCTCCACAGGACCAATAAGAATGTAACCAAAAATAGTTTCTATGGCAGTAGGATATTGGTCGCCTAAGTCTATTTTGTTGCCTGTGATGACCTGTCCATACAAATCTGCGCCAATTAATAAGTCGACTGATTGAGGATTATTAAATTTAGGATCAGCTAATTTTAGAAATTTAACCTTATTTTCCAATTCAGTAGTTTTTCTCCATTTCGGCAAGCCGGATGCAATCTGATCGACAACAATAGTATTATGGTTTTTTACAACAGAAAAACCATCGAATGTGGTCAAATTAATTCTAGCTATTCCTTTCACCGGTGCGCACATGTTAGATATACCACTTAGATTCATGTCTACAGGTTTGACAGCAATGCTTAGTAAACTAGCACAATTTGTTGTTATAAGTGTACTTTGACTACCAGAATCTAGTATGGCAGTAACAATTATCGGTTTACATTGGTTAGTTGAAACATAAACATTAAGTGTGCCTAACATAACAATAGAATTTCCGTTAGCGTCTGTACCTGCATTGGTACAACTCGAAGTGATGTGATTGCGTTTGATATCTTCAATTGCTGACTGATTATAAGTAGTAGCGTTGTTTGTGATTGAATAACGTTGTAGAACGTGATTCTTTTTACCTAACAATGGATTTTCCCGGTCTAGTCATGTGGTTTTGTTTGCAGCTGGCTGCGATGATGAAGCAGCTTCTAAGTGCAAAAATGTATGGTGATTTTTGTGACATGTGTGACATGTGTTTTTAGATTTACATGCACTTGCAGAATGTAAACAACTCAAACAATTGGTACAGTATTTCTTGTTGCGAATGAAATCAAGTCTTTCATGTGGACTGATACCTTGAAAATCAGAACATTTATAGATATTGTGAGTGGTATTTTTGCAAAAAACACAGGATGTTTGCCTATTTGTAGTTAATTGATAAACATGACTTGTTTGGTTATGTTGCGTTTCAAATTGTGATTTTTTATAAATCTTGTGATCTTGTTGAGGTTTAGCAGAATGTGATTTCAAGGCGTGATGAGCCAATGTTTGGGTATCTTCAAGATGGGCGCATTCCGAACGTAAAAACATAATTAATTCATCAATCGTTGGAAAATTATGGTCAATTGATCTTTTGTCTTCAAAGCGTTTTCTGGTTTCAGAATCAAGTTTCCGTATTAGCAATGTCACAAGTGTTAATTCTTTTGAAATATCATATTTTAGGATATTTAATGCTTGAGCATTTTCAGAGTATGTGTCTAAAAAATATCTAATATTTTTTAATGAGTGACAAGTAAATGGTGGTATGTCAATTATATTTGTAATATGAAAACTGACTAAGCGTCTGACATTTTGATATCTATCATAGACTAAGTCCCAGGCAATACGGTAATTGGGAGCGGTTACAGGTAAACCTTTGATTAGGTTCAAGGGTTCCCCATTTAAACAGGAACGTAAATACGTAAATTTTTCAACACCAGTAAGAGCGTGATTTTGATGAATAGTGTTATCAAACATGTGATAAAAATTTGTCCATTCTGCCAGATTCCCAGAAAAATGAGGAAGTGATAGACGTGGTAATTTTATTGCCGTTCTATTTAATTCTGTATGCTGTGAAACACCAGAAGTGTTTAAATCTGTTTCAGGAGCGCCAATGTTTGGTAAAATTAACTTAATTGCCGCTAAAATGGATACAGTTAACTCGGACAACTTATCTTGAGTTGTAAGAATCTCTTGAATGTTTTCATTTGTGGGGGCATCATCTGAGGAGATATCATTCAATAGTGATTCAAATTCTTGTGATTTAGTATTAACAACGCCAAAATATTCTCCAAGTTTTTTAGCAATGGCAGGTGGTAGTGTTTCACTTGTATGTTGTTGTGTTATTGCCTTAACATATTCAGCAATTTTGATAAGACGACCAATAATTAGCTCAGCTTGCCTTGAGAATACTGTATAACGCATGTTGACTGATTATTAACACTATCGAGTCTCAACAACTTCAAAATTGCACTTGAATAATTGTATAGGCCTATATGGTATGGTAGATATATGTAGGCCTAGAGAGGCCTATGTAGGCTAAGTGTAAATGTAAAATTTTCAAAATTAAGATTTGAATAAATGTAAATTTAAATATGTACTCAATTAGCAAAAGAAGTACATAATTATTATAAAGATAAACAATTCCAAGCAATGTCAAAATATAGTAGACTAGTAACTGTTATACCTAGTCCATTTAATTTATAGGTTATAAAATAATGTTCTAATACTGTATCAGAGATCAATAAATGACCTTATAATATTTAAATGATTAGCGAATACATAGAAAGATCAATAATGAAATAGTACTGCATAAATGTATTGTAAATGCTTACCACTAGGTTTCCTATAATGTATAACCTTACTTTAATGTTTACAAACAACACATGTTCAACTGTTCCTTGTCTAAAATAATGAATCGTTCCATTCGGCGCATGCGTATACGATCCTTAAACCTTACGTCTCAAGTCATGTAAAAAGCAATATGGCGGCTTCAAACTTGATTTAGGCCTACAACATCGAGCATAAGACAAAAATGTGCCGGTATTTGACGGCGTAACAGGCTAATGTAATTGAAGGTGTGTAAAACGAAAGTAATAAGTATGACTGTATTTATAGCGTGATTCAATTCACAATTAATTAGAACATCCGCCCGTTGGGACCAATGAATAATGTAGAGTTGCGAATAAAGTACCTAATTCATTTCGAGGGACCAGACAATATAATAATTGTCAACTAAGCTCATTAGTTATATTGAGTAAAATAATAAATAATCTATGTTTAAATGTTCTGTTGTTGTACAGTACCTTTGACAGTGTCCTGCGAGTAGATGATCACAAGATGATAATAATATTCTTCGTCTGTACACGCACTATTCTGCACACTTGGTCAAATTAATAATTAGTTCAAACAGTTTGATATGCTAGCATATAATTATTTCGTTGCACTCGAAACTTCCGACGCACAATTTAAACATAGATGATAATTGTAATAAATAATAATATATATACATAAAATAACCAAAAATGAAAAACCTTCAATTACATTAGATGCGTGTATAAGCTCGTTAGACATGAACGGTATAAATTAAGTAACTTCCTTAATAATATTATTACGACTTGCGGTTGTAGCGTTGATAGTAATGTTCTCTACTAGCAAAACTGAAAATAATGCGTAGAGTTGCGGCCACAATGGCAAAATAAGTGATGTTCGCGATTCTTGACAAAACGCGTGTTGCTAACTCACTGTCTATTACAGGTCTGATCTCTGCTACAAAACCCCCGTTGCTGCCTGTACATCGCTCGTTGATAAGCATGCTTTGGACAAAGCAAACATAACCGTTTCTTATTGATTCAATACTGAACACGATATCTACCACTAGCTTTCAAAGTGGTCTTTTATCAAACATAATATCAATCTCTAGCTTGCAAAGGGTCTTTACCAAATATGATATCGACCTCTAGCGTGCTAAGGGATCTTTTACCAAATATAATGTCTACTTCTTGCTTGAAAAGGGGTCTTTAACAAATATTGTCTCGACTTCCAGCTTGCAAAGGGGTCTTTACCAAATATGATATCGATTTCTAGATTGCCAAATATGATATAGACCTCTACCGTGCTAAGCAGTCTTTAAAAAAATATAATATTGACTTCTTGCTTGCAAAGGGGTCTTTTACCAAATATGATATCGACCTCTGGCATGAAAAGAGGTCTTTAATAAATATTATATCGACTTCCATATTGTAAAGGGGTCTATTATCAAATATGATAACGACCTCTGGCATGAAAAGAGGTCTTTAACAAATATTATATCGACTTCTAGCTTGCAAAGGGCTCTTTTACCAAATATGATATCGACATCTGGCTTGCAAAGAAGTCTTTACCAAATATGATATCGACCTCTGGCTTGCAAAGGGGTCTTTTACCAAACTAGACCTTTAGTGAGAGTAGCCACTCAAAAGAGGATTTACATTTAAACGTTTCTTGCTAATTGTTTAAACAAAAAGGGCAATCAGGGGAAAGGCCAATAACAAGACATCATACATCAAGAAGTATTTTTTTACTAATACATACTATTTGTCTATCTTTGTTAGTTATTGAGGAATGGACAGACCGGGGACGTTTTGGACGCGGGGTAAGATATGATCTAGCAACACTGTGTTATTTAACGTTTAACATATAAAAACAATTATGCTAGACTATAATGTCGTTTTGTTTACAAAGGTCCGTTTTACGTGAAAATATCAAACTTAATTTTCCGACTTTTACAAAGTTTTAGTTTTATAAAATCCTCTGCAACCAATCTCGATTCTTGTTAACTTGCCCATTACTGTCTTCTCCACAATTCGGTCCGACCTCGTTTCGAAATTCATTTCTCTGAACTTCGCGTAGCCAAATTGCCCTTGTAACTATATAAAACTTAGCACTAACTTAACCAGTCTCCTTACAAACTGCAGTGACCCGGTTTGTAAAGCCCCGACAGAGCTATATAGACTACCAACGGCCGCCATACGTTGATTAAACTCGCAACGTTCCTTGTGTATTAGTCTGCGAGACGGATATTTACAAGAAAATAATGGAATCCGGCGGATCGGAATATTGTAAATATCGGATCGGACCGACGGTATAAGGGTTTTTAATATTACAGCCGTCGTAACGATATTGGAACTAGGAGCCGTGTAATGGGGCTCTGTTCAGTTTTGGAAACCGGAACACGTGTAATGATCGACGTTCGATTTTACAACTTCGGATTTGGCACGAGTTCCGTTTAAAATGACCGGGATAGTTTGTTGGAAAGGTTGTGTATTTTTAAATTCATAAAGTTTGCTTCTTGTAAATAAATGAAGAATTATTTACAAACATTCAAATGTCAGTAATTCGTAAAATTATTTCTGATTGTTTTCTTAAATAAAAGCGCTGTAACTACTTTGCTTTTTTATTGTAATTTTTCTTTCAGATTGGTTTCGTGATTGACTATTTAAAAATTCCAAGCGTTTTCCATCTGCATTTATTTCATTGCACTGTTTAGTAAATCATTGCTTTCCTTCTCTTTCTCCGAAGTTTTTAACTGCTACTTCTGCAATTATCGTAGACTTTCTTTTCTTCTCTTTTTTCTTTTTATCGTAGACATTTTTACTTTCGAATCCTTTTGGTCCTTTGTAACCTGAGCTCAAATCAATATTTAAATTTTGTAATGCTTTACCAAAAAAAAGTGTAGAAGAAATTATTGAAGTTAAACCTTACTCAAAAAATTTAAATGTCTGGCTTCTTGAAATTGAAAATATTTACACTTTTTACTTTCTCACTATACTATAGTAGCCTATAGACAAAGTATAGTGATCGCAAAAAATAATCGATGTTGAGATTTTTGTGGAAATATCCGTTTTGGGACCTCCTGAGTCCAAAAAAAGTGATTGTTACAAAATGTCTGTCTGTATGTATGTATGTCTGTATGTATACAAAGCTAGAGCGAAAACTATTCGATCGATTTCGAACAAATTTGCACCAGACATGTCAAGTAGGCCTTTATAGATGCACGAAAAACAATTTTGAAAAACAACCCCCATTTTATCAAAAGAATCCCAAAAAATCAGTTATTATTTTTTTATAAAAAAACGGCTCTAACGATTTGATAAAATTTGGCTTATTTGTAGTCTTTAATATACCTTGCCATTTGCAAAAAAACACATCTTTCTAAAAATTCCCGCTTAGCTAATAATAATAATAACTGATTTTTGGTGGTTTTTTGGCCATAAAGGGGGTTATTTTTCAAAAATTGTCAAAAACGTTTTTCGTGCATCTATATAGACCCAATTTACGTGTTTGGTGCAAATTTGTTCCAAATCGATCCAATAGTTTTATCTCTAGCTAATAATAATACTATGTATTAGTTAAACTATTAGTTTAAAAATTACCTCTCTTACCCCTCCTACAATAATGAAGTCACTGTGAATCTGTTTAATAATTTAAATATGTTTGTGAGAAAGTGTGTCAGTTCCTGGTACCGTTTATTTATTTAGTTAAAAGTAGATTCAAATCTTAGCTGAGATCAATATGCAGTATCTATATATATATAAAAGCGAAATACCACTCACTCACTCACTCATCACGATTTCTCAAAAACTACCAAACGGATTGGAATGAAATTTCGTACGTAGCTTCCTCTAGGGCCATAGGTGCTTATTAAGAAAGGGTTTAAAAAAAATTGGAAATTTTAGGGGTTTTGGGGGGTAAAAATTACTAAATCACGATTTCTCCAAAATTACCGAACAGATTGGAATGAAATTTGGTATGTAGCTTCCTCATAGGCGCTCGCTAAGAAAGGGTTTTAAAAAATTCGGAATTTTAGGGGGATTTGGGGGGATCAAAGTTATTAAATCACGATTTCTTCAAAACTACCGAACGGATTGGAATTAAATTTGGTATGTAGCTTCCTCTAAGGCCACAGGTGCTCACTAAGAAAGGGTATGAAAAATTTCGAAATTTTAGGAGGGGTTTGGGGGGATCAAAGTTACTAAAATCATAATTTCAGATCTTTTATTATTATGACAATAGTGCTTTTATTATTTAAGATCTATTTTATATAAAAGCCAAATACCACTCACTGACTGAACACTTAAAAAGAATACAATTACGTTAAAAAGACTGAAAATACCAACCACCACGGGCAACGCGTACGGGTCAGCTAGTTTATTTATATGTTAATGTTGGTAGCATAGACCTGTTCTTCATGTATTTTTTTCTACGTTCGAGTTGGTAAACCCAAAACTGGCCTCACCAACAGGCTTACTTTCTTCATTAAATTTTTAAAGTTTGCACAATGAATTATAGTTGAAAATATAAGTGTGTACATAGCCTAATTTGTTTGTAAATATTAATGTATTTAGTGTATAAGTAGACAAATTTATGTGATTACCAGTAAGCCCCCGTGAAAAATCGCATGCTGGTTAAATAGGAACACATCATTAAAAAAAAAAAAAAACTATTTAAAAACAACATTAATGGATACTTATCTAGGCCTAACTAAATATGCTGACGGGGATTTTTAAGACGGTAAATTTGTACAATAATATGGATTAGAGGTTGCGCCACATTAACTTGAGGGAGTCCAAACTAACCTGGAGGGTTAATGGCCACCCGTCCGCAATAGACCCTTTTAATATCCTATTAGCGACGCCTCATTGAATACTCAATATTAAAATAAAACTAATTATAATGTGATATACAGATTCACGAGTTCATATTAAGAACAACGATGTAACAAACATTTATGTTTTTGTCTCATTTCAATCGGACATCTTTTATTGGAGTGGAATAAACCTAAAATTTAACTTCCTCTGTGCATTTAAAAAACTTCCTCTGTGCATTTAAAAAACTTCCTCTGTGCATTTAAAAAACTTCCTCTATTAAAACCGTGAAAAAAACCCAGACATGTTTGTTACATCGTTGTTCTTAATATGAACTCGTGAATCAGTATATCGCATTATAAAATTAGCTTTATTTTAATATTGAACTAGGGCGTTCAAGAAAGGGCGTATTTAAATCCTTGCCATTTAAAAGTTGCATTACAGAACAGACAAAAAACTTTACTCTGAATTCTATCCTGGTAACTTTGCTACTTGGACCGTCAAAGATAGACAATACAAATACCAGGTGGTCGAACTGTTTGCAGTAATGACTATCAAAAGTCCGTTATAGCATTTCTCTAAGTGTTTAGATTTTACAGTTAGCGGTGTTAAAATGTAATGTCGTGAAAGCGCATTAGGAAGTAACAAATTATTGCCCTCTTCCCAGGCTTTCGTACAAATTTTGTAAAATATTCTCCTCCGAAACTACTCGACCGATTTGGATAACATTGTACAGGCACAATCTGCATGGTATAAACGGCAAACCACTTCATTTAAAAAAAACGACCCCTTTTCTACAAAAGTTATTCAAGTTTTTCAAAACTCTCTTAACGGTTAGAGCCCAGCTCGCCTTCGATATTCCCTTCACTTACTGTACACCATTTTAACAATCATAATCTTCTCGGACTTTAAAATAGCAAAAAAAAAACCCCAAAAAAACTGCGCGCGTAGTTAAGCCATTCACGAAAACCAATAGTTTTGCAATACAAGTAAGAATTAGCAATAAAAATATAAAACATAAAAAAATCCAAATATAGGTTAAATAACTTAAAAAAAAAAAATAAAAAAAAATAAAAATGGGGTAAATAATGTCAAAAGGAAATTATGTCATTATAAAACTAATAAAGAAAACTAAAACTATATTTAAAACATTTTTTTATTTATAGGGCAGTCCGAACCGCATATAACCGTAATGTTAACGAAATGTCACATCTTGAAAACTATTAGACCTAGAGTTTTGATTTTTGTTTTATTTGAAAGGGCAGACCAGATAGTTTGTTATTTAACGAATAAAATGTTTTTGAAATTTTTTTTATAAATTACATACATTTTTTTCCATTAAAAAAAATAAAACTGGTATAATTCAATTTACAATGCAGATAAACAAATATCACTTGGTGTGTGACTAGTACTTGTTGGTATAAACCTATGCTGAAAATTTCATTAAGATATACTCAAATACTTTTGAAGTGATAACTTCTATTGGCCCGTTGGGTACTTTCGACTTGGCTATGTTTTCGAAATCTCGCGTCACGCCAGATTTCTCGCGAGATCTTGCATCACGCCAGATTTCCCGCGAGATCTCGCGTCACGCCAGATTTCTAGCGAGATCTTGCATCACGCCAGATTTCCCGCGAGATCTCGCATCACGCCAGATTTCTCGCGAGATCTCGCGTCACGCTTTTGTTTAGACACAAGTCAGATCGTGGAGAGGGAATATTATTAATACATTATTTACATTTATTAGCATAGCAATCAAATTAACACATAAGAATTAGTTAATATAATATAACAGCTGATTTCGCCCATCATCTGTAATTCTTAAACAAAACCCAGCGTAGATTATATTTTGGGGTTATGTTTACAACTTCAACCATTACAATTTCTTGTGATGTTAATTTTCTTATATATTAGTTATACAACTAATGTAGGCTTCTATAACTATAAGTTATATGGGCTTCTACACGTTATAAGATTTGCTTTGGGGTTATAAACTGTATATAAAACTAACCTTTGATCATCAATATATTCGTTTATACAAATTTAAAGAAGGATACCTACTGTTTAACTTCGCAAACATTCGTACATCTTTGTATAACATATTTGATTATTAATTTCTTTACTGTAATATTAACAACTTCTAAATCATTTGATCTATCAATATGAAATAAAAGGTAACTAAAAGATAATATTTTTACCTTTCTTTAAATATATAATAACGGATATAAATAAACAATTTGAACAAATAGGCCTACAGTTTTATAATCCTTATAATTGTACACATTTACCGAGTTAAAAATCCCCGTAGTCATAGAAGTTATCACTTCCAACGTGTGGTCTTAAGCACACCCAGTTAATTTTTTTTGAGATATGTGACATATAGTTGTTAAAAACGCAGTTTCCGGAAATCTTAAAAAAACCTCTTACGAAATGCTCTTAGAGCAGCTGTACCATGACTACATTTTTTACTTTTTTTAACCATATAAATATATATTATACCTAAGTGTTATATATCACTGAAATCAGGAGATGTCAAGGAATAATAATCCATATTTTTTTTAAATCAAAAATTTTTGAAATTTTTTAATTTAGACTGCCCTCAAAATAAATAATTCTATTGAAACAGTTCAAGCCCGTATGGCTTCATCTTTGTGTGCGCCAGGCATCCCCAGTTTAAGTTTAAGGGTAATTTCACGTTAATGGTTATTACTTGAGAAACTATTCGAGTTATCGTGCTCTAGAGTTCTAGATCAGTAGACAATAACGGCATAGCCCAAGTCCATACGCGTTGAGGTAGGTTCGTACATACAAGCTGAGCGTAGCGAATCCACTATCCGCGCTTATTACCTCCAATAACGACCTTAATGTTGTCGCCGAAGCGAGGCTGAATGCAGCTGCATTTTTCACAGTTGAAAGAAAATCTCCTTGACTCATATTTTTGTTCTTTATGGTTTTTTGTTGTTGTTTCGTTCGTCCAATTAGTTTTCACCGGTGACAAATTCCTCTGTACCTGAAGAGGATGTACGCGGCTAATCTAGTGGTACTTTCTCGTGTATAAATGTATTGCAACAGGTTATATAATTTAATATTTGTAGTCGTAAAAGTGTTAATGATTGCATTTTAGTGTTTCGGAAATAGTTGACTAAAAAATTTACGCGTGCTGTTTGTGACTGACTCAATAAAAGTCAAAACGCGTCGCGTAAAGTAAAAGAAATAAGAAACTAAGTATTTCATAAGGAATGACCGGTAGCATTATCTAAATTGAATTTGATTAATAATAACTAAACAATCTATTATAGTAAGGCTCTAATAATATTAAGTTCAATTACTAAAAAATTCTGCAAAATTTACTTTTGGCTATAGTTAAAATTAAGACAGTCGTTTCTGAAAAATGCTTACAAGCGATATTTTGGTTTTTACATAAGATATTGCAGTTCTTACCATCGATATTATAGTGCGTACCTGTGATTTTATAGTTTATTTTGCAAGCTGTATTGCAGTTCTTACCAGTTATATTGTTGTTCTTACCAGTGATATTGTAGATCTTCCAAGTTATATTGTATTTCTTACAGTTATATTACAGTTCCTAACACTTGTATTATAGTTCTTACCAGTAATATTGCAGTTCTTACCAGTGGTGTTTTATTTGTTACTAGCTATGTTGTATTTATTACCAGTTATATTGAAGTTCTTACCAGTTATATTGTAGTTCTCACTAGCTATATTGCAGTTCTTCCCAGTTATATTATAGTTCTTACCAGCGATATTATAGTTCTTTCCTGTGATTTTATAGTGTTTATCAGTGATATTGCAGGTTTTACAAGCTGTTATAGTTCTTACTAGTTATATTGTAGTTCCTACCAGTGATAATGTTGTTCTTACCACCTATATTGTAGTTCTTACCAGTTATATTGAAGTTCTTACCAGCGATACAGAAGTTGTTATTAGCGATATAGAAGTTTTTATAAGCAATAATGAAGTTCTTAGTAGCTATATTGAAGTTCTTACCAGCGATACACAAGTTGTTATTAGCGATATTGAAGTTCTTTTAAGCAATAACGAAGTTCTTAGTAGATATATTGAAGTTCTTAGTAGCTATATTGAAGTTCTTATCAGTTATGTTCCAGTTTGACCAGTCATAATGTAGTTCTTACCAGTTATATTGTAGTTCTTACCAATGATATTGAAGTTCTTAGTAGCTATATTGAAGTTCTTACCAGCGATACAGCAGTTGTTATTAGCGATATTGAAGTTGTTACCAGCGATATTGAAGCTCTTAGTAGTTATATTGAAGTTCTTATCAGTTAATTTTCAAGTTAAGAAGGCAAGCTTTAAGTTTAAATTTCAGGGTTGACCGGCCCGAAGAGGCTCATTTGTGTTCACTGTGTAACAGAACAGGTTAGAAATCCAGGATACCTAATATTATGTTGGTGTGTGTCCAATATTTAAAGAGATTAGAATTACATGGTTCTGTTCAGAAACAATTGGAATAAACGATTAAAAGGAATATTTGAATGGAAGAAATTGGAATAGTTTGTTTGATTATCATGTTAGAGCATACAAATACAGGCTTATGTTACAGGCGAGTATTATTGATTGTTAGCTTTTATGTAAAGAGTCATCATTTTTGTTTATTGTTTACAATTTTCTTTTCTTTGAGTGATATTGTGGATTATTTTTGTATAATTGTTTTGATTGGTTATGTATAATTTTAGTAATAATAATTGTATGTGATTTAATAGCAACCCAACAGACGGGCATTTCTCCAAGTAACTGAGTTTGCTGAGAGATTATTTTATTTTATTATTTGTAAAATGTAAAGATTTTGGGTAATAAACTCATTATTATTATTATTACTATTGAAGTTCTAATAGCGATAAGTTGTTATTAGCAATACTGAAGTTCCTTGAAGCTATATTGAAGTATTTACCAGCGATACAGAAGTTGTTGTTAGCGATATTGAAGATAATTTACCTTTTACTTTCTCACTATACTATAGTAGGCTATAGAGAAATTATAGTAATCGCAAAAACATCGATGTTGAAATTTTTGTGGAAATATCCGTTTTGGGACCCCCTGAGTTAAAAAAAAGTGGGCTTTACAAAATATCTGTCTGTATGTATACAAAGTTAGAGAGGAAACTATTCTATCGATTGCGAACAAATTTGTACCAAAATTAGGCCTGTATAGATGCATGAAAAATAGTTTTGAACACTTTTGAAAAAAACCCCTTTTTGGCCAAAAACCCCCAAAAATTTGTTATTATTTTTTTAAATAAAAAACGGCTCTAACGATTTTGATAAAATTTGGCTTATTTGTAACCCTTAATGTAACCTTCTATATGCGAAAAAACACATCTTTCTAAAATTTCTCGATGAGATAATAATAATAACTGATTTTTGAGGGTTTTTTGGCCGAAAAGGCGGTTGTTTAAAAAAAATTCGTGTATCTGTACAGGCCTAATTGACTTGTTTGGTGCAAATTTGTTCGAAATCGACCAAATTTCGATTATCGATAGAATAGTCTTCTCTCTAGATAATAATAATAATATTTATTACTTAATATCCTACTTTAATATCACCTCTCCTACCCCTTCTACAATTTATTATGAATTCACAGTGAATCTGTTTAATAATTTAAATATGTTTGTGAGAAAGTTATGTGACAGTTCTGGGTTCCATTTATTGTTTAATGTTTACTAGTTTTTTTTCTTTGCGTGTTATTGTGGATTATTTTTGTGTAATTGTTATTTTTTTGATTGGTTATGTATAGTTTTAGTAATTATAATTGTATGTGTTTGAATAGCAATTCTACAGGTCCATGTAACTGAGTTTGCTGAGAGATTATTTTATTTTATTATTTGTAAAATGTAAAGATTTTTTGAAATAAACTCATTACTATTATTATTATTATTACTATTGAAGTTCTTATAGCGATAAGTTGTAATTAGCGATACTGAAGTTCCTTGTAGATATATTGAAGTATTTACTAGCGATACAGAAGTTGTTAGCGATATTGAAGATAATTTACGTTTTTTGTAACAATTTATAATTTTGATGTTTACAACTTCCAACCGTGTTTCTTCGAAATTTGAGAAAAGGTTTAGTCTGCAGATAGTTGTGTGAAACAGTTCACTATGTTTTTGCACCCCCTTTTACTGCGGCTCATATATACAATCACCGCCTCTATCGCAAGGGCCTCAGCCCCGCCTTGGACAACGCACTTTAATGTGCTCCCGTTAAACCTATGGAATAACCACAAACAAGTTCAACATTATCTACGAAATGGCGGCGCTCGGACTTAAAAGTGTTTGTAAAACTAACCGAGTTGCCCGCAGATACACCTGAAACAACAGTTTACTTAGCAAGTTTGCACAGTACAGGGTCGATTAGTCGATTAGTACACATCATTAAATCTAATATTGCATTGTTTAGAGGACGGTTTTAGTGATTAGCCAACAATAGAAGGATGTATAAACAGCGAACATTACTCTACGATGGGCGTGGGGCTAGAGTGCTTTATGGTGTTAAAGGTAAAAACAGAAAATAAAAGCAAATTACGTTGATTTTATAGAGGTGAGTTGGTGATCGTTTTATCCCGGGCACTGTTGGTTGCTGTTCGGAAGTCCGGGAGTTGCAGTGTGATATGAATAAAGTAAAGTTGTACTTTTAGGATTACGTAATTTAAATGTTTAAAGGAGTACTTATAGAATCAGAAATTATATAGTATACTAACCAGCATATTATATTCCAGTAACCAGAATACATTTTTACTTTCTCACTATACTATAGTATATAGAGAAAGTATAGTGATCGCAAAAAAAATCGATGTTGAGATTTTTGTGGAAATATCAGTTTTGGGACACCCTGAATTAAAAAAAGTGGTTTTTACAAAATGACTGTCTGTATATCTGTCTGTACGTCTATGCCTGTATGTATGTATGTCTGTATGTCTCTATGTCTGTATGTCTCTATGTCTGTATGTATACAAAGGTAGTGAGAAAACTATTCGATCGATTTCGAACAAATTTGCACCAAACATGTCAATTAAGCCTGTATATATGCACAAAAGAATTTGTTGAAAAATTTCGAAAAACAACCCCCTTTTTGGTCAAAAAAAACCCCAAAAAGTTAGTTATTATATTTTTATAAAAAATCGGATCTAACGATTTTGAAAAAAAATTTGCTTATTTGTAGCCCTTAATGTACCCTACCATATGCAAAAAACAGCATCTTTCTAAAAATTATCGTTTAGCTAGTAATAATAATAATAATTTTTGGGGGTTTTTGGCCGAAAAGGGGGTTGTTTTTCAAAATTTAGCAAAAAATCTTTTCGCGCATCTATACAGGCCTAATTGACGTGTTTGGTGCAAAATTTATTCGAAATAGATCGAATAGTTTTCTCTCTAGTTAATAATAATAATAATAATATTGCTTACTTAATCTCCTACTTTAATATCACCTCTCCTACCCCTCCTACAACTATGGAGTCACATTGAATCTGTTCCTGGTACCGTTTATTTTTTAAATGACTGAATTGATTTGGGGCTAAAGTCTAGTGTCAGCAAATTCAATATTTTATGTTACTGTC
>JAGFPH010017076.1:0-11804 GCA_018207615.1 Philaenus spumarius
TTTTAATCCCCCAAACCCCCTCAAAATTTCGAATTTTTAAAACCCTTTTTTAGTAAACACTTATGGCCCTAGAAGAAGCTACATACCAAATTTAATTTCAATCCGTTCGGTAGTTTTTGAGAAATCGTGATGAGTGAGTGAGTGGTATTTCGCTTTTATATATATAGATTATAGGCCTATTATTATCAAACTCGGAGTGCGGTTGAAAGAAAGGTAGCTTCACTCACACGCACGCGTTGAAGACTGGAATAAACTTCTGCAATAACATTGAACCCTTTTTCGAGTTGAGATAATAAGGCAAGTGACGAAACAAAACATCATCGAATAATTCACAGTAGATGCGCAAGAAGAAAGAAACTCTTCTGCGCATCGGCACAACACTACTGCGCTCTATTGGAAACACGGCGAACTCCTTGCATATCGCTATCGTGATTGATAGTGTAAGGTACTGGAAAATCAGTTATTTTAAATACATTTTGGATGAAAACTACTTTTTTATCTCTGCCGAAACATTATTAAAGAAACGTACTTTAAAACTGTATAATTTTCTACAATATCGATAGTCATAGTGAACTTTTATTTCTAATCAAACATCAGTAAAATTTAGCCTTCCTCTTATGGAAAACTTATTTCTTTCTTTTAATAATAAAAAATTCATTTATAGAAATAATAATTTTTTAAGAGGTTTATAAGCAATGAAATATGTAATTATATGATTTGATAGTGAAGTTTTACTTTATTTAAGGTGTTATTCATTTTTCATCATATAACGCCGATTTAAACTATGTTCCTATGTTAAAAGCCAACCCCAAGCGGCTGGCTGGCTGAGTGCAGTGCCCTCTTAAAACCCGCAATTGTTCAAATAGCGTTTTAAAAAAAATACCAAACTCTTGGGGACAAAATTCTTCATGCGAATGGCTTGGTAGTTTTTCGCTATAATTAATAGTGACAACATAAAAAATATTAAAAATCAATGTTTTAAATTGTTAATAAATACTAAAAAAAATGTTTTTCTTAGTTTTGGAAAAGCCATTTGCATGCATATTGGCCATAGCTTTAAAATGACATATCGTTCATAATTATCGGATCAAAAATAAATAAAAAATTTGGATTCTAATTTAACATTGGTCTTATGGAGTGTCAGCCAACATGGCCAACCCTTAATTAATAAGTACAGTACACAGATGGCAGCAATCAGACACTTTTAACTCCATTGTGTTTCAAAATTTGACCAACAGAGCATTCTAGTTTTTTTTTTTAGGCGGGTAATGCATTTCAGACCTCTCGTTAGAGAAGGTACTGTGGGGCTCGATCCTCCTGGACCCACTACCCACTAAACCACCGCCCTCCCCCCAAGTGGAAGTCACTCTGAACCGAACACAGGCACAAGAGTGTATCCGCCGACCTCTCCTGAGATGGCAATACAACACTCATGTACCATGCATAACGGACAGAGACACTCCGCATGCATCACTGGGAAGGAGCACCAGCAGCATCTAGGGGCCATTCCCTAATGACTGCTAAATCAATCTAAAACTCACTTAATAGAAAAGAAGGCAAACTGGTTAGTGTTAATCTTGATGGAGTCACAGCGTGAAGAAACCTATGGCGATTCGTCCAGGATAGCGGCAGGCCGGGGCCTACCATCTTCCGGGATGCCGAGTCTCCTGCAGATCTCAGCTATATGAGGATAGCATGAGTTGCGTGCATCCTGAAACAGTTTTAGTGGCACATCTTATAGCAAAAACTTCTAGGGTAGGGATACCGGCTGACCCTAGAATGGTGGAGTTCCGCACGTACCATGGCGGATGGGTGAGTCTGCGAAGAGCTGTAGTCTGAAGAGTCTCCAGCTGTTTCCTGCTGGATTTGCTGGTAAGCGCCCACGAAGTGGTAGACGCGTACATCAGCACTGAACGAACTATTAACAGAAAAATCGTTAATTTAGTTTTTACTGGCAAGGGCCTACGCCTTGCCAACAATGGTGAGAGGAAACCCTGAATTTTCTTTCCTTCGGAGACCTTGTTCTGCACGTGTCGCCTGAAGTTGAGTCGACTGTCCAGCGTTATGCCAAGGTACTTGACAGTATAGGCTTCCGAGGGATAGCCACCCCGTCAAGTTCTACGGCACGTGTCATTCTACGCCTTTTCCTGAAACAGATGGAATCAGATTTATCAGCATTTATCTTAATGCGCCGTTTCTGCAGCCACGGGTACAGCGCGTCCATTTCTTTCTTCATGGTCTTTGTTGTGTAAGCCGGATTTACACTACTACAGTGTAGAAACGCATCATGAGCATACAGCGAGAGTGTCACACCTGGAATGGTTGGAAAGTCGTTAGTATAAACCAGATACAGTACTGGTCCCAGGACACTGCCTTGGGGTACACCAGCAAGTATCGGCCGCAGAGTGGAGAGTTCGCCGTCTACGAAGGTCTTGAAGGATCTGCCTGAGAGGTAGGAGCGGATCAAGTGTACAGCAGCCACCGGTACAGGAGACTTGCTCAACTTGTAGAGAAAGCCTTAAAAACTATGTTGGAATAGTACATTTAAAAGTATCTAGGTAGCAGCACGTTACGAGTGATGCACAGAGCATTAGAATTAAATATAGAGGTGTTATCCAGCGATGCGGTGGTAAAGTGTTTAATTCTAATGCTCTGTGTTTAAATCGGATACTGTTTAAAAACACTCTTTTATCATAAAATGTTGGCCTAGATAACAGAATCAAATTAACTTGAACAGTAAAATAATGGCTGTCACCTGTTAGCTATATTAATAATGTTATACATAGTATGTAGTCTTAGATTTAAAATAATTACATTATTATTTATAAATCTATTGCATTTGAATTATCATCTGCTATTATATTTCAACTGGAAAAGTGGTTTATTTATTACAAAATTAAAAGATGTTATTAGTATTTTAATGTATTCTCTTTTAACTTGTATTGTTTTCATTAGTGTATTATACTGGTACATCGGATTCTTATCCTTAGACGAAAGTATTATACTTGTAGTGGAAGCGGAAGGTTATATTTATTCACTTGGCTGTGGCAATTAGATTCTGTTAGCAGTGTTTAGTATTGCTATTTCCTTTTTAAAGGTAGTGTCAAGATGGTGAGTTTTGTTTAGTTGTAAATTATATCTTTAAATATATTATTAATCGGTTTTTATAAGTATGTAATAATAAACACCCCTAACACAGTTTAACTAATTTAATTTTAAATGCCCACATCACTTACAAATATTAGACATTAATTACACTATTATTAATATTTTGTATTCATGTGGCTACATCAGTTTTAGGCTTTGCAATTACTAGTAGGCCTATGTTTATTATTACATACATAAATAATTATTCCTTTTGAATATTTGCAATTATTTTTAATATTATCCTTTAATAATCTCGATGAATAAATTTAGGATTAGCATTAAATGTTTAATTCAATGAAAATTTTGTCTACCTATCCTAAAATAGTAAACTAGGCCTATGTTAGGTTAATTTCTTTCAAAAGTCCTAGCGAACTTAAATTAAAAACGTTTTGTTAGTAGAAGTTCAATTTATTTACTTTTACATGTATCTAGCCTAGTGCTTACTTATCTATTATTGTAGGCCAAGTCTTAGTAGCCTACTGAGTTTTAGCTTAGGCTATCTTTAAAATACTCCTGTAGCCTACTGACCTTTGTATTTTTATATTCGTATTCTACATAGAAATACAGTAGAGCTTAATCCTAATAGTAACTTTTGCAAACTGTAATATTTTGTATATCTTTAAACTATTAAGCTATTAATATAACCTAAGTTACTTATACACATATAGGCTAAATGTTACAAAACCTATGCCGTAAATACTATACGACCCTCGGCTGATATTTTGCGACGAACTTGTTTTACTCTTAGCTCCAATCCCAAATTAGTAAGGGCGTAACTTTACTATTCGACTCTTGCCTTATATTTTTTCAGACAACAACGTTGTTTTACATTCTAGCCTACTGTTAAATTTTGAATGGCGCAACTTTACTATTCGACTCTAGGCTAACCTATGGCAACAGAAATGCAAAAATAATTTTTAAAAAATACCTAAAAGGTTCTAACCTAACCTACAAGATTTGCATATTCTACACCTCTTAACAAAAGAAATTCTTAGGCCTATTAATTCCAATTGTCATTTGTACATTTAGAACAACGATAAGTAGGCCCCTACTATAGATATCAAATTTTAACAATTTTAAATATTCGCAGTCACACAAATTTGTTTTAGGCCTATAAAAACAGATTGCAAGTTAAAACTTTCCAGCTTGTTTAAAAATACACTCGCCCACAATAAATATTTTTAACGAACAGTGTCAAATGTTTCTTATTTTACATAGTAAACTAATAGTAGGCCTATGATATAATAATATTATTACACAAATGAAGTTTATGAGGTGCTTGAATATAGAGTAGCCTACCGTCTAGAACATAGGCTAGCCTTCACACCAGTTATCGGTATTGTTTTGTAAACTTATTTTGAGTTGATCCAACACTAAATAATTCTTAGTCAAACTCGGAACTCAAATTGATTTAGAGTTTTACTAGTAAGTATATAGGACATTGCATAGTGAATTCCATTGTGATAATTAAGCAAAGGGGGAATGCGTTTACATATAAGAAATTTTAAAATAAGATAGTTTATTTTGTACATCTCTTATCACGCAACTTTAAATTAGCTCAGTTATTTTACAGATATTTTTCCCTTGTATGAGAATTAGGTCCGTAAATCTTTAAACTTTAACACATGATATAATAAGTTTAATATGGAGACTTTTAGATTAGATTATATAGGCCCTAAGCTAATTTGTAGTTTAGAGGTTAGGTAATTTTGTTTTATATGTTGTGTAGTAGTGAGGTAAAGCTGCGTTTGCTGCACGTTTTGTCAACAAATGTCTAAAACAATCAAGAGAATGCTATTTTTTTGTTGACGTTTCGCTGTTGTAAACAGTTTTTCAGTGTTTGCAACAGAAATTCTGTTTCCCTCTAGAAGTCGGTAAAGATGAAAGGGTGTTGTAAACATTTGTTTACAACGGTTGTTTTAGTACCTCTGTGCTGTTTACAACACTTCCCCGCTCGTACCAGAATTACCACCACAACGTATTTGCTTTGTGAACCACCGCGCCTTACCCCGCCGCCGTCGCCATCCCAGTCGGCTGTAGCCGCTATATCTTGTCGCTTGTGCTAGTTTTTTTTTATTGTGCGTTATTATTGTGTTTTGCGTGTATTGTCACTCGTACAGTGGAAAACTTGCTTAGTGAAATGGAGTGGGGTGAGGATCAAGTATTTAAACTCATTTATTTGTACCGGGACCATCCTGCTTTATGGAATCAGACTATCGTTGATTATAAGTTCAAAATTTGAAAAATTATGCGTGATACAGAAATTGCATTCCTGTAATTGGTGTCCATTTTGCCAATTTTATGCCCAACCATACGGATCAAATATTCAAAATCAGCACTGGACATTCTTAAAAAGTTTTTAAAACTACCGTCTGTTCTCAGTTCACATGATAATTGGTCGCTATCATGCCTGTTTAAGTCTATTAACAGATCATTCCCAATATACCTAGACCTGGACTGTAGTGACTGCCTCATCCAGTACCATCTCGGTCTCCGCTGTTTAGATAAGATCACACACGCCGCCATGGCTAGTATAACATTCTCTACTCTAGAGCGAACGCGTGATGGCGAAAGTGGAGATCAAGGTCAAAAATGTTGCAAACAAATTATAGACTTAAAATACACTCTGTTGCAAACATTTGTTTTCAACCCCTGTTGACATCAAGTATTGTGAACATTTTGTTGTCAACTCCGGTGTAAACGCGGCTTAATAGACCATGTTCAGAAAATACAAAATTTAATCAAACCCCAGTATTAAAATACAGCCTACAAGTATAATATACATGTAACAACAACAATGTTATCTTCTGAATAATTAAACAACATCTGATTTTGTTATTTTCAGTTTTACATGTTACACTATATAAGAAAACTGTTTAGTTAGAAGATATTTATGAAAGACTATCTTTTATAGCATTAAATAGTGTTTTATTGTTTATTTATGAACTTTTTGTTGTTATCTATATTTGTATGGTCAACTGGTAACTGATAAGAGAAGAAATTTATGAAGGGTACTGCAGTGGGCTACTTACATTTATGAATGCTTTATTGTTTATTTTAAAAAAACTTATTGTTAGGCCTATCAAATCTGTATTTGTATTATACACTGTCTTTTACTATTGTGTTTTAACTGTGCATTGAATTTCAATTGTATTGTTTTATAGACAAAAGGGACTTCAAGTTTTGGTAAACGCCGCAATAAGACCCACACATTGTGTCGGCGTTGTGGCCGTTCATCATACCACATTCAAAAATCTAAGTGTGCACAGTGTGGATATCCAAGCCAAAAACTCAGGCACTGTAAGTAATATTTTTGGTTTAGTTAGTAATTTAACATGTTGTTAATTATGGTTCCAAATTATATAACAGGGTGTCCACCAATCTGGAAAACCGGGAATTATGTGTGATATTTTACTACCGGGAAAAATTCCGTGGATTATGTGTGATTTTTTTGATAAACCTGGAAATTTCAAAATATTTTCACCGGCTGTCCGTCGCTAACCACGCGCCAGCTCGGCCGATTATTGTGTATGAAGTTCAATGACTATCGATAGTGATGGCTATCGATACTATCGCCAACCCTACTGTTGTTCTGAAACTGGTGTTTTTACCGCGATGAGACCCGATACGTATTACACGATAAAAACTTTAGCATGTGTTTAGAGGTTCTGTTATTTGATGTGGCTGTTTTAATAAATGGTAAATACTTTAATTACTTCCGATGTCTGATTATTAGCTGCACATCTAAATATTATTACTAGTTGATTCGAAATACACTTATGGAAAATTAAATTTTATTTGTTTTACTAGATTTACTTCGGCTGGCATTAAAATGTCGAAGTATTGAAATCATGATGTGTCTTTCCGTTAATACGATATATATATGCCCTGACAGACATCGTAGAAAACATCGTGATGCCAAATTTTAAAGTTGGAAAGCTTTTGAGCTATTGCGTGGCGTGAGTCGTAGCGCGTCGAAATTTGGGTCAAAATTTTGAAAATACAGTGTGGGCAAACGTTTCACATATTTTTGGAACTCTTACCGCGTCGGGGTTCACGTTTTTGGGCCAACATTTTGAAAATTCATTATGGGGTATCGTTTTATATGTTTTTCAGGGTGGCTAGCAACAGGGAAAACCTGGAAAAGTCAGGGAATTTTACTTTTCTGGAAAAGTCAGGGAATTTTGGTTAAGGTCAGGGGAAAATAAAATTTCTAAGGAAAATAGCTAAAAATAACTATTTAAAATCATAGATTAATAAAAGTTTTAATTGAGAAAATAAAGATAAGATGAACTTTTAAATTGATCAATAAGAAAACTACGTATTCTGATACGTAAAAACAATTATCGGCAAGTTACGGGAGTGATTGTTGTAGCAGCTTGTTCCAATGCACATTCCATGTTATGTCCTTGAAACCTTTCTCTGGCATGCAGTTCCTAAAAAGTAAAAATGTTAGTTTTATTATTAAATGTTTTTGAATTTGGGTATCTTCATAGCAATTAATTAAATATTTAATTCAAATCTGTAACCGTATTACAAAAACCAGTTAAGTAGTTATTTATTTTGTTGTAAAATAATAAAATATAATTTGAGTAATTCATTGTTTAATTATTTATAGTAATAAATGTGTAATTTGCTTGCAAGTGCTGGTGGCTGGTACAGTAACACAGATACTATTAAATATTTAACTGTTACAATATTACCGTGTTTAATTAAATATTTAATTAATTCCCCAAAAATTGATTTGCTTACCAATATAATTTGAATGATTTACTAAAATAAAATTAGCATGGTTTTGTTTGTGCTTTTTCTAAGATTGGTCAGGGAAAAAGTTATTTAGTCAGGGAAATGACAGGGAAAAGTCAGGGAATTTCAAAAGGTCATATCACTAGCCACCCTGTTTTTGGGTAGGGGAAAACCGATTTTGACAGTTAGTTGTAGCTCGTCGCAATCACGTTTTTATGCCAAAATTTTAAAAATTCATTGTGTTGTATCGTTTTATATGTTTTTTGGTACAGGAAACCCGATTTTGACAGTTAAAGAGTCGTAGCTCGTCGCGGTCACGTTTATGGGCCAACATTTTGCAAATTCAGTGTGGTGTTTCGTTTTATATGTTTTTGGGTACGAGAAACCCAATTTTGACAGTCAAAAAATCGTAGCTCGTTGCGGTCATGTTTTTGGACCAAAATTTTGAAAATTCATTGTGGGATATCGTTTTATGTTTTTTGGTACGAGAAACCTGATTTTGACAATTAAAAAGTCGTAGCTAATCGCGGTCACGTTTTTGAACCAACATTTTGCAAATTCATTGTAGGGTATCGTTTTATATGTTTTTTGGTACGGGAAACCCGATTTTGACAGTGAAAAAATCGTAGCTCGTTGCGGTCACGTTTTTGGGCCAACATTTTGAAAATTCAGTGTAGGGTATCGTTATATATGTTTTTGGGTACGAGAAACCCGATTTTGACAATTAAAAAGTCGTAGCTCGTCGCGGTCACGTTATTGGGCCAACATGTTGAAAATCAGTGTGGGGTTTCGTTTTATATGTTTTTGGGTACGGGAAACCCGATTTTGACAGTTAAAGAGTCTTAGCTCGTCGCGATCACGTTTTTGAACCAACATTGTGCAAATTCATTGTGGGGTATCGTTTTATATGTTTCATGGTACGGGAAACTCGATTTTGACAGTTAAAGAGTCGTAGCTCGTCGTGGTCACGTTTTTGGGCCAACATTTTGAAAATTCAGTGTGCGGTATCTTTTTATATGTTTTTGGGTACGAGAAACCCGATTTTGAGAGTTAAAAAGTCGTAGCTCGTCACAATCACGTTTTTATGCCAAAATTTTAAAAATTCATTGTGGGGTATCGTTTTATATGTTTTTTGGTACGGAAAACCCGATTTTTACAGTTAAAGAGTCGTAGCTTGTCGCGGTCACGTTTTTGGGCCAACATTTTGAAAATTCAGTGTGCGGAATCTTTTAATATGTTCTTGGGTACGAGAAACCCAAGAATTTGGACATTTAAAATTGGACTATTGGACGGTCAACAAGTTTACTTAATAAACAATAGTTGGTATGGCCAACATAAACAATAATACTCTTTTATTTATTTGTGGATGCGTTTCTGGACTTTTATCCCATCTTCAGACGTACAATAAATTACTCAACCGATATCGTTAAATATTAAAATTAATTACACATTAAAGTATGTTTTGGAATACACTTTCTGCCTACCGGACGGCAACTGTCAGTCTGTTATCTCACGCACTCGGAACCTGTTCTTTCCGCGGACTTCCAGAAACGCATCACAAATATAAAAAATGGTCACATGACAGAAACAAAGGTAAAAAACTATATAGTTTACATAATAATTACCAGCTTTTTTAAATTCCTTACACAATCCCTTCTACATAAAAGAAAAACATTTTCTCCAAACAACAGAGTGATAGCTTTCAACAAATAATATTTAGTTATTTATTATTACTCGACAAATTGTTTGTTTTTTCAAGCAAACAGGTAATTTATGAGGTTAAAACACTAGTTGGAAATACTTTATATTTATAACGATGAATTTTAGAAGTAAACTGTTTTGTTTCACCCGATACGCTAGGCGGACATCTGCTCCCTTTCAAGCTTCAAGTGAATATCTGAAGATGATTTTTTAGACAGTTTCCCTTAGTCTATTGTCTAGTCTATGCAATGCCTGCTAGGTCCACTGTGATCGTCCACTAACTGTTCTTTATTGAATGTACAGTAACCCTTGGCTTCTTTTTACTAATTGCCAACAAACATTGATTTTTTATTAATAACTTTTAGTTGTCCGATTCATAAAATTTTGGAAATAATTATTTGGTTAGTTCATATTATTACATTCCATTTTATGTAACCTTTATCAAAATTCTTCTCAAATTTATTATTAAAGTTTTATTTACTTTTTCTTATTTATGAAATCAAAACATTAAAATATATAACTTATATAATATAAATTTGTATCTACCCTGTTTTTATTCATTTTATTGTACAGATAACTGGAGTATAAAGGCTCAACGCAGGAAGACCACTGGAACCGGCAGAATGCGTTTCCTTAAAATTGTTCGTAGGCGATTCAGGTATGCATTTATAACATTTTTAGATTATTTTATTCTAGATATAAGGAATACCTTAACCTTATCACGTAATCTAAGCTCTGCTTTTCCATTACTGTGAGTATTAATAATATGTTAAGGGGCCCACACACGATCAGTTTAACTGCACAGTTTATCATGTGTGACATCATGTCTAAGCGATAAACTGAGTATACTGCGCAGTTCAGGCAGACTTTACGCTGACTTTTGGTCTGTGCGAGAGACTCTACTTTGTACCGATAAACTGCACAGTTAAACTGACCATGTGTGGGCCCCCTTAAACATTTATTTTATGTTTATATATAGAAGAAAGCTTATTTATAAAACTTTACCTTCTTATTTTTTATATTAGATGAAACTTTACTGGTGCGTTAAGCAATCTCCCCTTAATAGTGTGAGTTATCAAAAGTGATCTGATCATAGATCTCCATAAAAATAGGTTGATCTTTATTTGAAGTATGATATTGATATCTTTGAAAACTGTCTTTTAGACTTCAATATGACAATTTCCTGAGAATAGTTTAATTTTTGCTGCCGAATGGACTTTGTACAAGTTTCCAGCAACTTTGAATTTTGAAAAATTTTTAATTATGTTTGAATTTTTGGTGACATGAATAATGCTTAAAAAAATGAGAATTTTCAGGAACTTATATATTTATTGCTATTAGGTGTAAGGCCTGGATCATTGTTTACCACATTTACGACATAGTAGGCTACATAAAATTAAGAATTTATAATATGAAATTAAAATTAAGCACAAAATAATCAAAACACAGTTTGTATAGACATAGATGATCAATCAACTAACAGCCAATATTGACTATAGTCCCAACATCTGTACTACTTCCGACTTTAAATCAGCAATAATGACACGCTAGTGTTGTGTGTCTCATATAATGCGATTAATCTAGGTTTTTTTTTATATTATCGTAGAAGCTGTATAAATAAAGGTACTTAGTGATCATGTGTTGTAGGCATCAAATTATAATCGGAAACCATAACATCTGATTATTTGAGTTTAATGTGACATACTAACTTTAATTAAATCAAAATAAATATAACAAACAACTCAAATTTAAAAAATAACTTAAATAATAAATGTAAAAATAAGACAACTCAACAAATATACAGAATCAATTTAGACGCTCCCAGTTCTGTAAGTTCATGCAAGCAGTTTATATAATTTAAGGAGAAACTATTTAATTCGTATTCTGGCGAGAATTCACTTTTAATTGACCAAGCTTTTATATAAAATAACTACTTTTGAAAATTAAAAATATCCAGCTACATTTCTAAATGTCTGCTCTGGAGTCTGGTGCATTATTTATATTACACTAGCTGACCCGTACGGCGTTGCCCGTGGTTGTTAGTATTTTTAGTCTTATTGACGTAATTGTATTCTTTTTAAGTGTTCGTTGAATACCTGTGCGTATCCTACTGCATGGTCATGAAAAAAAGTCTACACTATTTAAGAAAGCATTGAAAATTGTATTCCTGTAAACTACTATCTAACATGAAAAAGTTTAAATATATCGTT
>JAGFPH010017078.1:0-18240 GCA_018207615.1 Philaenus spumarius
GGCATTTAGATTAACCAAGCCAGGTGGGACCTGTCGGATATATAGATTTCGCATAGTAATTAATTGATTAAAAAATATAAATACAGACAAAATTAGCGATTTTGTGACCAAATATTGCGTGTCTATTTCGATCTATGCCAGATCACAGCTGCAACCACCGTTAAACTTAGATCCAAGTGCCTCTATCCTAATCAATCATCATTTCCGTAAAAATTACTACCAAACAATTTTAAAATTTTGAACAATAAACGGTACCAGGAACTGGCACATACTTTCTCACAAACATATTTAAATTATTAAACAGATTCACCGTGACTTGTAGGGTGGGTAGGAGAGGTGATTATTTATTAAAGTTTTAGATTACCTAATAAATATTTTTATTTTTATCTAGAGAGAAAACTATTCGATCGATTTCAACCAAATTTGCACTAACCACGTCAATTAGGCCAGAACAGATGCACGAAAAAAGGTTTTGAAAACTTTGGAAAAACAACTCCCTTTATGGTCAAAGCACCCCAAAAATCAGTTATTATTATTATTATTAGCTAAACGAGAATTTTTAGAAAGGTGCGGTTTTTTTCATATTGTAGGGCACATTAAAGGCTACAAATAAGCCCAGTTTTATCAAAATTTTTAGAGCCGTTTTTTATAAAAAAATAATAACTGATTTTTTGGAGGCTTTTTGGCCAAAAAGGGGGTTGTTTTTCAAACATTTTCAAAACCATTTTTCGTGCATCTATACTTGACATGTCTGGTGCAAATTTGGTTGAAATCGATCGAATAGTTTTCTCTCTAGCTTTTTATACATACAGACATACATTTTGTAAAAAACACTTTTTTGGACTCAGGGGGTCCCAAAACTGATGTTTCCACAAAAATCTCAACATCGATTTTTTGCGATCACTATACTTTCTCTATACTATAGTATAGTGAGAAAGTAAAAGTATTGATTTTGTGGTTTGTGTTGTCATCACCTTATGTCTCCGCAGGGGCATAGCGCCTAATGATAAATATACATTTAAAATAAAACAGCGCAAGCTTTTTTTATTGTAACTTTGGATTTATAAAATTGTTTTAATTTATTTGAGATCCACCAAAAGACTTTAAAAGTGTTTATAAACTATTGTCATTAAACAAAAAAATAAAAAATTAACTTACAAGAAGTGAATTTGAATTGCGAGCAAGCGTTCCACAAGAAATAGTGCAGTTTTATAAATACTGTTCTTTATACAGAATGTCACGAAAACTCTTAGCGGGTTGTGCGGGATCTTATTGTATACATTAAAATTAACGAAAAATATTCATTAAGTTTTTTTCGAATTCGGCTTAGTTTATTCGCAATCCGCCATTTTTTTTACAAAAATTCATTGTAACTCCAGAAATAGATAAGTATTGAGTTGAAATTTGGTATAAGCATTTGGTATGTTACGATTTACAAGTATACCAAATATTTATATAAATAATTTTCAAATTGGTTTCCGTTACAAATGATTTCAACGAGGAATAAATTGAAAACCGTTATCTTTACAAAAAAATTACAAGGGACAAAAAGTTTTTTCTCTCTTCTATTATAGGTGAAAGGATAGCCGAGGTATCGACAAAAGAACTGAAAACACAATTTCCTGGTAATTGTCTACAACATGTAAAATAAGCGCAAAATTTTACTTGCTCACTATACTATATTATAGAGAAAGTATAGTGATCGCAAAAAAAAATCTATGTTGAGATTTTTGTGGAAATATCCGTTTTGGGACCCCCTGAGTCCAAAAAAGTGGTTTTTACAAAATGTCTGTCTGTATGTATGCAAAGCTAGAGCGAAAACTATTATATCGATTTCAAACAAATTTGCACTGTATTAAAACAGTATGCAATAATGTGAAATGTACTGCAATGTAGAAATAAATGTGAAATGCAATAATGTAGATGTTAAATACACGTCAAAACCAGAGTTGTCATTTTTATGTTATGAGTATTATGAGAGTTATGAGTAACAAGCTGGCGGAAAACGGGATTTTTAGCTTTTATTTTTGAATAGCTAATAATTTACGTAAAATCCCATGTTGGAGTTTTTGGCTAAAGAACTCGTCCGAGCAATTAAGAAAACCAATATGTGCAACCAAATTTGGGCCAAATCTTACGTAAAATGCGGCCGAAAGTTTTTAATCACAACCGAAAACGTGTTACGGGGACCAAAATCGGTGCTCATTTATTACTCCCGACGGTAAAAGGGTCACTGCAATAGCTCCTTGGAAATTTACTAAAAAATAGGAAATATGAAAGTAGGCGACGTTAGATTTATTTCTCATTAGACGGCACATAAACCGCCTCCCACATTTGACTTAGGGTCAGTTTCCTCATTACTTATCGCCAATTATGGCAGAATCGATTCATAAGGCTAAAATTTGTTAATTAACTAGCAAGAAAAATCTTTCTGAGAGCCTACCTTCGAAACATCTATTTTAAGAATGTTTTACTTTTGTCGTTTTAAAAGAATATAAACTCTAAATAAAAGGCTTATTGAATTTTTATTTTGTTCTGCGACTTCATTTTGGAACAAAGTTTATTAATGTGGATTGTGGTAGGAGTTAACAAATTAATAGAAAATGTAATGCGTAACGAAAAAAAGTTATTAATTGGTTGCTATGGCAATGACAAATATAAAATACGCATAACGGAAATGCGTTATCAAATTGATTGAATGAATGTAAATACATTCAAGAAACATATGTTTTGGTAAATGTGTCAATACGAGTAACGAAAAAGCGTTATCAAATTTGTTGCTATGGCAATTACAAATAGAAAATACGCGTAACGAAAAGTGACTATCAAATTTATTCCTATGGCAATGAATGTATTTTGGTTCATCAATTTAAATTAAGAGACGATCGGTTCCGTCTGCGTAGTTCAGATATCGTCAAATGCTGAATACATTCAATACACATAAAATGTTGGTTCATCAGTCTAGGCCTAACCTGAAACTATTGTATGTATGTTGGGCGTTAAGACAGGTAAAATAAATTAAACGTACACACAATAATTTTAGGTAGGCCTAGTCTGTGAACGAACATATTATGTTTATTGAATGTATTTACAATGAATGGACATTTAACTGTGTTTACCATCTTAGGTTTGATGTTATAATTTTATTAATTCTACACCTTTATTATCATAACATTAAACGTATGGAAACAGTAAATATTTGTATGAAAAACAATCTAATAATAAACGTTAGTTGAAAGATTAATATTATGTGTGTATGTTAAGGCTCTTCTTTACCTTGAAGAAAACTCCCGAGTGTGCCGTATGATTTCAATACGAAAGGTCTGACTAAAGGCGCAAAATCGTTGAAACATGCATTCGTAACAACGTGTTTCGGGTTCTATTTATAAATTAATAATTTGGGAAACTACTTTAAGTTATAAAGGAGGCTTTATATTTTTTACGTGTTAGCTTAAAATATGAAAATTATTGCTTAAAACTCCCAAAAAAAGCGTATAAAGTAATAGATTTTGACTCAGTTAAACTGTTGATTAAAATGAGTTGCCGTCGATTTCTTTCAATTATGAGATACAAGACAAAAGCACAAAGCCTTTAAGATGTTTCACAACTTTTTAGGTTGAAAAACGGCGTCCGAAACACGATAGTACGAAGTGCATATTTTTGCTGTTTTACGCAAGGTATAGAAGACCCTTAAGGGGGCGCTTCCCTGCCCGCCATATTGAATCTTATTCCCATAAGAGCAATGCTACAGAATAAGTCATATTTTTCCGTTAATTCGTGGAATAAATTTAAAAATTTGGTTTCATTTTGAAGTACTGTCATATGCGGATGTTGATTGCCGAATACATTTTCAGAAACCGTTTTATTGTTTTCATAAACGTATGATATAAATAGTAAAAAATAGTACACTTTATAAATTTTTTACTCAGTTGCAAAAAGAGATATTGCAAAAATCATTAGCAATCAACACCCACAATCTATTTTACTTTAAGAAAAAAAATACAGCTTTCGTTTTTTAACAAAAACAGCACCAAAATATGCTTAATAGTGAAGGTATGTTTTGGTTATTTAACATTGAAATTGGTACCCAATATCGTAGTTCTGAATGTGGAGAGCCGAGCCTTAAGGTTGGTAAAAGAATTGAAGAAAAGGCGTGATGAACTTCGTTCCTGACGGGGGTCCCACGACCGCACACATTTACTTTTTTTGTCACCTCTTTTATAAGGGTGGTCCGTATCAAAAACTGATTCAGACCAAAGCACTACATACTGGTCACAATATGTTTGAATTTGGTCCAACAAAAGTCTCAGGAATAATGTTTAAAAGTTTCCAACAATGAACGGGGCGAAATTACTCACTTTATATATAAATTCTGTGACCTAATACACTGGTCACTTCTTGCTGGAAGGGTTGGTAGTATCAGAAATTGTTCGGGACAAAAGCCTTAGATGATATTTAGAGTAGAGGCCACACTTGCCGCATAAGTTATCGGGACGCTGCGTCACTTCAGACGACCTATCGGCGTCCCACTTTGATAGTAGAGTGTTTGCGGAGATGGACTGAACTATAACTCGAGCATTCATTCGTTCGATCCGCTGACGTGACTTGAGATTATTTCCAAAATTGTGTTCGTATATTTTACGGTTTCAACCAACTGCTTGGGAAACAGGTTTACTCATGAAGGCACTGAATAGTACACTGCGGGAACGAAACATATTAGTAGAATTTCTTTACACCTCAGATTCATTCGTTCCGCTCGCAGCGAGTTTGCGGCCTCGAATTAAGGACTGCTTCGGTTTTTCATAAGTAGCCTATGACCAAAATTATAGGGAGTAATTTTTTTCTAAATCATAAATAATGTAGATTAAAAAAATTGTACAATGTTTCTGTACCTTAAAACGAATACACATCTAATTGTACGTGGAATACAATACGCAGAAAAACGGGAAATCAGAACTTGTTGGCTCCGCCATTTTGGATTGTGGTATCGGAGAGGGGTTTAATTTACACCGATTTTCTCGTCTCAACGAGGGCTTTAAAATAACTGTTACTGTTTAAATTCGTTACTTGCAACCGCCCTAACTTATCCGAATAAGGGTAAAACCCATCCATACCCCTAAAAGGTTCAGAATTTGCCCAATATAACTTCACTTACTGAAAGTTTGGAGTTAATACGTGTAACAAACAGGGTTAAAATTTCGAAGGGGTTGCGGTACTTTTGCACCACACTTTAAATGTGTTCGCACGCTAACGGCCGCATTTTAGTCCGATTCGGTCCAAATTTGGTGCAGACGTTGGGTTTTTGGATGAGTACGTTATAAAAAAAAACCAACAACCGGAAGCATAGTTTTTGACCAAAAGTACTAAAATAATCCATTTTGTTTTAGATGTTTCGTACTAGAATGAAACTTTTTAGGGTTTTGTGTAAAAGTAACTATCGTACGTTCCCCCAAAATCGATCAAAACATAAAATACCATAAAATTACCCGGTTTGAATCCAGCTTCTGATTCGAGGACGACGGCCGGGATGCTCGCGAAGCAAGATTGACTGCTGCGAGCGAAGCGAAACAGTCTATAAACCGAGGCCGCCAATTCGAGTGGAACAAAGCAGCGCGTGAGCCTTGAGTGGACTCTGAGGTGCAAACTAATTCTACTAAAATGTTTCGTACACGCGGGCAGACATTCAGCGCTTTCGTAAGTGTCTTTCCCAAATAGTTGGTTGAAACCTTAAAACACGTAAACTTAATTTGGAAAATTCGCTCGAGTCACGTCAGCTGTACAGCTGCGTGGTCGAATTATGTTTTTTCACATCAACAATTACTTGTGGTGCTATTATTAGCGAATTTCCATAGGAAAAATAAGCTATGCAGTGGCCCTTATGGTAAGACCCAAGGTCGGGAGTAGCAAATGAGTACCGATCGTGGTCCCCAGATCACGTTTTGGGGTGTCATTAAAAATCATGTATATGTATGTATATGTGTTCGCACTCTAGCGGACGCATTTCAAGTCCGATTTGGTGCAAATTTGGTACACATGTTTGTTGTCTACGTCGTTCGGACGAGTTCGTCAGCCAAAAAAATCCAACAAGCACGTTTTTTGACCGGAAGTGACTATTTTTTTAGATTTGTCCTACGAGAATGAATTTGTTTTTGAGCCTTTTCTACAAATATAAATTCAGGATGTTATTCTGCAAATTTTGTTTTTTTACGCGACCTTATACCTCGCTTGGTTCCCCGAAAATCAATCAAAACGTAAACTACCATAGAAGTACCCGGTTCAAAGCCATGTGGTATGTTCTACCGTATGGTTGGCGTGCGAAGCACGCAATGCATTGTGTGTTCAAGATACTCCCAATACGGGGGTTGGCGTACGAAGCACGCAATGCTTTGTGCACTGAAGATACTCATAGTATGCGGAATGGCGTGCGAAGCACGCAATGCTTTGTGTACTGAAGATACTCCCAATATGCGGAATGGCGTGCGAACCATTTTGCAGCTGTTCAGCACCGTCGTGAGGCCTATTTCCCAAATTGTTGGTTGAAGCCCTAAAACATAGGCCTATAAACTTAATTTTGGAAATTTGCTCAACTCACGTCAACGGTTCAGCTGCGTGGTCGAATTATTTGTTTTTCACTCCTTGCACTAAAGGTTGCATTGATTAAAAAATGTTTCAGAAATTATATTTTAGAAATACTTAAAATATTTACAAGATTTTTTTAACTGGGCGAAACTGTGTCTGACTAAGGGAGCAATGAGTTTTCGGTTCTGCGATCTCATTTCGCGGTAATTATTTGCAAAATGTTTCTTACAAAGGTCACAGACACATTGTGGTTCACATTAACTAGGCACACAACACGAGCAATACATGTTTTACTAAACTTACACCTGTTATATTAATGGTTCAAAGCGGTGGTTTTATTACACAATTTAATGACGGGCAAGAAAAAAACCTAAAATGAAATCACGTAGCTTGAAGTATTGGAACATATGGCGGCCGGTTAAAAGGGATAAAATATATATATACACGCATCTACTCGGCCCTTGTTGTTCACGTCAAAAAGTAAGCGCGGGTAATATGATAATTCCACCACGCAGCTGAACCGCTGACGTGAGTTGAACAAATTTCCAAAAGTAAGTTTAGGCCTACATGTTTTAGGGTTTCAACCAACTATTTGGGACTTCGATCTAGTCATGAAGGCGCCTGTGTGTACGAAATATATTAGTAGAATTTGTTTGCACCTAAGCCTCCAGCTTCGACTCACGCACTCCTTCGTTCCACTCGCTGCGGAAAAACTCGAGTTTGCCCTTCGGCCTTGAAGCCTCGGGTTATGGACTACTTCGCTTCGCTCGCAGCGTACAAATTCGGCAGTCAGCCTCGGATCAGAAGATGCCTCACGGTAAAATCCACCACCGGGTACTTTTATGGTATATTACGTTTTGATCGATTTTGGGGGATCCAAGCTAGCTATAAGGTCGTGTAAAAAAAACGAAATGTGCTTCTAAAAAAAAGTTTCATTCTCGTAGGAAAAATCTCGAAAGTTAGTTGTTTTCTGTAAAAAACGTGCTTCCGGTTGTTGGATATTTTTAGCTAACGAACTCATAGACAACCAACATGTGTACCAAATTTGCACCAAATCGGACTTGAAATGTGGCCGCTGAATACATATATATACATAATTTTACTTTCTCACTATACTATAGACTAGTATAGAGAAAGTATAGTGATCGCAAAAAAATCGATGTTGAGATTTTTGTGGAAATATCCGTTTTGGGACCCCCTGAGTCCAAAAAAGTGGTATTTGCAAAATGTCTGTCTGTATGTATACAAAGCTAGAGAGAAAACTATTCGGTCGATTTCGAACAAATTTACACCAGACACGTCAATTAGGCCTGTATGGATGCACGAAAAAAGGTTTTGAAAAATTATGAAAAACAAACCCCTTTTTGGCCAAAACACCCCCAAAAAATCAGTTATAATTTTTTTATAAAAAAACCGCTCTAACGATTTTGATAAAATTTGGCTTATTTTTATCCCTTAATGTACCATATGCATAAAAAACTGTATCTTTCTAAAAACTCTTGTTTAGCTAATAATAATAATATTTTTTTGGCTGAAAAGGGGATTGTTTTTCAAAACCTTTTTTCGCGTATCTATACAGGCCTAATTGACGTGTTTGGTGCAAATTTGTTCGAAATCGATCGAATAGTTTTCTCTCTAGATAATAATAATATTTATTAGTTAATCTCCTACTTTAATATCACCTCTCCTACCCCTCCTACAATAAATATGAAGTCACAGTAAATCTGTTTAATAATTTTAATATGTTTGTGAGAAAGTATGTGCCAGTTCCTGGTACCGTTTATTTAATGATACCACAAAACGTATTTAGGCACTAAGATACACAGTTGTGCATTACTACTCCCGACCTTAGGTCTCACCATTAGGGTCACCATAAGCTCATCTTTCCTGTGGCAATTCTCTAATAATGCTTTAATTATTAGATTGAATATATCCAGGTGAGGTCTTTTATTATAAACATTGTAGAAAAAAGTCTACCAATTTTCAACCTCCGGAAGGGGATTTGGTAGGGGGATAGAAAGGGTACACAAAAGCGGGTTCTGTGCTTTAGCGGGTAAACTGTGGGCTTTACACGCACATCTACTCTTGACGTCATCGGTGCCCACTGCTAAGAGAAATGAAGATCATCTGTTTGTTATCGATTGCAGTCGTATAACAGAGTATATTATTATACACATTCTGTGAAAAAATCATCAAGATACGATAAATTACTTTATTTATAAATTATTATTATTATTAAATTTTTAGTATCGAAAACGTATATACTTTGTAAACAAAATTTTACAATACATTTTTTAAATGTATATATTATCTTTTGATATATATATATATATATTCGATTTTAAATATTAAAAAAGATTTGGATTCACAATAAAATTCTCTATAACTTATTGTATTCATAACCCAATACATAATTAAAATAAATGTCAAATAATACAAAATTAAAAAAATATTGTTCACCATTTGTCGAATTTGAAATAGTAACTTCTATAGGCCTAATCAGTAAAGGTATTAAAATTTGTAGTAACAACCTGATTTTTTGTAATTGTTATTATAGATATTATGTTTTCTATATGTGGTTCAAATTTTATTAAAATCGGTTAAATATTTTTAAAGTTATTCAATTTTTACACAAGGCTCCATGAGAAGCTTATGGAATTTATGAGAAACTGGGCACCGATGACGTCACGAGTTACTGCGCATCCACTGGTGAACCCTACCGTTAGTAGCCTATTCTATATACCGTGTTTGGACCGTCGATCTCTTTTTTTATTAGCGAATTCCAGTATGAAAGATGATTTACTGCAGTGACTCTTATGGTGAGACCTAAGGTCGGGAGTGATATATGAGCATCGATCATGAACATCAGAACAAGTTTTGGGATGTTATTAAAAATGATATATATATGTGTGTTTGCACTCTAGTGGCCGCATTTTAAGTCCGATTTGGTCCAAATTTGGTACACACGTTCGCTGTCTACTTCGCTCGTTTTTTTGATCGGAAGTTTTGTTGAGATTTTTCGTACGAGAATCAAACTTTTTTAGATTTATATCTAACAAAATAGATGCAAGGATTTTTATGCACATTTTGTTTTTTACACGACCTTATAGCTCGCTTGGTTCCCACAAGAATCGATCAAATTGTAAATTACCATAAATGTACCCGGTTCAAAACCAAGCGTGGGGGTTTTACCGTGGGGCATCTTTCGATCCGAGGCCCAACGGCCAAGTTTGTACGCTGCGAGCGAAGCGAAGCAGTCCATAAGTCGAGGCCTCAAGGACGAGGGGCAAACTCGCAAATCAGCAAGTGGAAGGAAGCAGCACGTGAGCCGGGGCTATAGGCTGAGTTACAAACAAATTCTACTAATATATTTCGTACCCGCAAGGCAGCTATTCAGCGCTTTCACGAGTAGAACGATCTCCCAAATAGTTGGTTTAAACCCTGAAACATATAAAGATAATTTTGGAATTCGCACAACTCACATCAGCGGTTCAGCTGCATGGTCGAATTATTAGTGAATTTCCGTAGGAAAAATGAGCTATTGCAATGGCCCTTATGGTAAGACCCAAGGTCGGGAGTAGGAAATGAGCACCGATCATGGTCCACAGAACACGTTTTGCGGTGTCATTAAAAATCATATATACATGTATATATTTATATATGTATATGTGCGCACTCTGACGAATGCATTTTACGTCCGATTTTGACAAAATTTACGTCTAGTTCCAGCAAAATCGAACAAAACTTAAAACACCACAAAAATACCCAAAAATTTCATAAAAAGCCGTTTGAAGCGGTCAGTCGACTGCCGAGTTTGAGAAGCGAAGCACTTTATAGTTTCCTTTAGTTGGTAATATCAAAATTCGTTTGATTTGGTGATTATTGATTATTGATTATTAGCGAATTTCCATAGGAAAAATGACCTATTGCAGTGACCCTAGGTCGGGAGTAGCAAATGAGCACCGATCATGGTCCGCAGAACACGTTTTGGGGTGTAATTAAAAATCAGATATATATAAAATATGTATATATGTGTTCCCACTCTAGCGGCCGCATTTTAAGTCCGAATTGGTTCAAATTTGGTACACGTGTTGGTTGTCTACGTCGCTCGGACGAGTTCGTTAGCAAAAAAAAAAAACAACAATCGGAAGCACGTTTTTTGACCGGAAGTAAATATTTTTTGAGATTTTTCCTACGAGTATGATTTTTTGGAGTTTTTTCTACAAATATAAATGTAGGATGTTATTCTGCACATTTTGTTTTTTTACGCGACCTTATAGCTCGCTTGGTTCCCCCAAAATCGATCAAAAAGTAAAATACCATAGAAGTACCCGGTTCAAAGCCATGTGGTGGATTCTACCGTGGGGTTGGCGTGGGAAGCACGAAACGCATTGTGTATTGAAGATTCTCCCAATATTCGGAATGGCGTGCGAAGCACTCAATGCTTTGTGTATTGAAGATACTCCCAATATGCGGACCATTTCGCAGCTATTCAGCACCGTCGTGAATAGACCTATTTCCCAAATTGTTGGTTGAAAATCTAAAACATAGGCCTATAAACTTAATTTTGGAAATTTGCTCAACTCACGTAAGCGGTTCAGCTGCGTGGTCGAATTATTTACCTCACTATTAATTCTACTACGTCATCTTCACCGCTTGTTCAGTAAAATGGTGGAATCTTCGTCATTATACACCGAGTAAGCTGGTGTGCAATAGCCTCCCGTTTTAATACAACCACAGTAATTTCCTGTTTGAAATTACATAACATTATGTTTAACCTTTATATATATAAATGAATGATTGTTTCTTTGTCTTATATACAGAGTGTCCCTGAACTTTCTGGCCCCCTTTTGTGGACTTGTTCCTACAATCCAGACAAACATATTTCACAATATAAACATTGTGTTTGTGAATAAGACTACGGTGCTTATTTTTTCGTCTGTCTGTCTGTCTGTATGTGTTTTTTACAAAATACTTAATATTTTTGGGAGTAAAAAAGATATTGAGATCAAACTTCGTATACCAATTTGTTGAGTAACCTTTTATCACTGTACGAAAAGTTAGAAAATTATTTTAAATATTTTCCAAAAAATCTTATATTGCAACGGGAAGTGCCCGATTGCAATTCGAAAATTTCGAGTTTTGTAAAGGAATTTGCAAAAATCGAATTTTTTGAGTCTGGCGAGAGCATCTACTGTATGTAGGCCATGAAACAGCAAAGTCCAGGCGACAAGGCCGTTATCTCCCGAGATGCGACTTTTGAACCATGACATGTTAAGAGCTGAAAACTTAACTTAGTAGAATAGGGAATGATTTCTGTGGGAATAACCGGGATCTGAGAATTTACGGATTCTGGATTTTGGTTGGTTAATGCATTGTGCTAAAAACGCGTGTATTGGTCATCCATTTCCCGATTCGTAAATCAAAAATGTACTTACGTTATAAGCGTTAAAAGCTAAGGGAAATTTTCAAATTAACTCAAATTTCAAAAAGAGTAATATTTTTGGAAATGGCATAATATTCTAAGAAAGAAAGGTTATATAACAAAAGTCGATATTTTCAGTTTTAAAGAAATCAATCAAATCAAATTGAGTTAAAGTAGTAGAAAAAAGAGTTTTAAAGTAAATGTCTTGTAAGGAACTTTTTAAAGAAAGAATGTAGTGTTATATAAATTAAATAAATAATTAAAATTGTGTAAATTGAAAAGGTGAGGGTTTTCACACATTTAAACGAAGTATAAAAAAGTAAAGTAAATATTTTATGTTATAAAGAGATGAATGAGAGTTATAAGTGTTAGGTGATATTGTAAAACGTTAGTAGTTGAAACAAATTTCGGGAGTAGAGTTAATTAAACCCAGTTTGAAAAATCGAAATTTAAAAAGTCCCTACAAACTACAATTTCTGAAGAAACAAAATAAAACTACGGCCATGTATCCAAAACAAAGGCAAATTGGATATACAAAAAGGAAAAATTGAAAATGTTAATGAGAAAAATTTAATTAATTAATCAGCTGCGTTAGAGACCCCAGTAGGCCTAAAAGGTGAACCCCGAGTCGCACAACTACAATTCGACTTCGAGAAGAAAGGTAAAGCCATGACGAATAAGAATCTCCAAATAAATCCAAAATCAGTGTAAAACTTAACGAGTTATGAAGAAAATAAGGAAATTGGTTAATTTTGGTAAAGCCAAGTAAAGATTAGACGAAGCGGAGGACACGTCACGAAAGTGGAAGGGATGAGCGGGAAGGCCTAACGCGGGAAACTGCAAAAGCTTAGATATGACTTTATGTGAAAACTAATGAGAAAAAAGGAGAAAAAACTTCACAACAATTCAGGAAATAATTTATACAACATATGAGTACCAAAAAACTCCGAAAAAAGTGGAGTTTTTGGAAATCTGGAAAAACCGCCAAACGCTACAGTTACAAGGGAAAGGGAGACCCTATAAAAGCGGAGGACGCGTTGATCTGAGGCTTCTTCTAAAAAATCGCTGCGAGAGATGTGTTAGTCTGCTTCTTATAATTTTTGATACGCCGTGAGGCTGCTGCATCATCTGTTAATTTTTCTAAGATGTTATAAGTTCGATATTGTAATCAAGTCTAACGATTACCAACAAGTACTGGATTTTTGTCTTCGTAAAACTTAAATATTATATTTTTTATAAAAGTCTAAAGACTGAGAGTTTATTAAGCGTAAATGACATAGTTAAGGGATGTCATTTGGACTACGTCAAAGGAACGAACTGGCGAACTCATCAACTTCAAATGAACTTCTAAAAGGATAACCAGACGAACAACCCGAGGAAAACTGGACATAAGGAGGGAAACGATCCGGCTAACCAACAGGCGACTTCGGGAGGACCACAGACATACCACGACATCAGGGAAGCTGTTCTAAAGAAAACACCTGTATTCCCAGGACAACACCAGCGACTCTGAGGTCACCAATTGTAGCGAAAAGAAACAGCAAACATAAGGTCTGTGAAAATCGAATGCTACGTTATTTGTCCCCTAAATTGCCTGAATTAGAGTCAGTAAATTTGTTTCAAATACTGGGTTAGTTAGGATAATTTTTAAATTAATATCTGTGAAAATCTATTAAAAAAGTAAATTCATTCAAATCAGTAGAGTCATTAAATAGTATAAATAAATTAATAATTAAATCAAATCATAAGCCATATAAAATTAAAAGCCATTATTAAAATTGAATTAAATTAAATTAGAACGTTCTGCCTATCTGTAGAATAATTGTATTTGAATTGTGTTTAAAAGTTATTGTTTTAAAGGGAAAGTTACCCTAAGAAATTGATTATTATTATTTGAAAGGTCTATTTTATTTTGCAAATTTGGTAAATAAAAACTATAATTTATTTACAGAACAAAAAATTCACTTGAGTTTTAAATTTACCTGTATTACTGTATATCCATTGTGTCCTGTTCTTATACAATTAGTAGTGAATATATGAAAAGGTTTTTGAAAGCACAAATAGGTTACTATGGCGGTTCCACTGTTCTCACTTCTCTGAGATTTACAAAAAGTAAACAAGAGTCATTAATTATCTGAGCTAGTAAAGTTTTAAATTCTGGAAGTTGTAAAAAAGTCTTTTATAGAGTAAAGTAAATTTATTCAACTTAAATTGCATCACCTAGGTGAAACATGTTAGTAGCCTTAGCCTTCCAGTAGGTGATAGTAATTTAAATTTACAGCAAAGCAAGTTGTTTCTTTGAGAAGATTTTGGTGTCCCGAAAGTAGGGCCCGACAACAAGAGCTTTCGTTGTAAATTTTTGCGTCCCGAACGAGGGGCGTGATTTAAGTTTGCAGCGGCAAACGTGGTTTGCGTTGTAAATTTTGGCGCCCAACTAGTTGGCTCGATTTAACCTACGGTTAAAATAACCAGAAGTTAAATTAAGTCAAGGACCGACGTAACAATTATTTGTGCTTTAATTGTATTTGTTAGGATAAGGATATTTTGTGTAGTGTGTAAAATACGGCTGCTATTATCAATACTGTGTCAAAAGTTTCCCGGGTTCGTTAGTCGTTTGTGTATAGGGTGGGAGTAGTTATAATTATTGTTAAAAATATTTTGTTGTGGTAAAATCGTGTTTAGAAAGGGAGATTGTATAGGAAAGTTTAAAATAAAAAATTATTGAGTGGTTTTAAGACGCGACACGACATAGTAACAATAATATAACGAGTTTAAGTGAAATAAGAAAGCGAGTTAATTAAATAAAATAAAATGGCCAGCAAAGAGTTAAAGGATTTTATGGACATGTATAAAAAAGATAAGGAAGAAGAAAAGAAACGTATGGAAGAGGACCGGAAACGTATGGAAGAGGACCGGAAACGCATGGAGAAAAAAGAAAATGAAGAAATTCAACGGCGAGTGGAGGAAGCAAGGCTTAAAGAAATGGAGAAGAAAGAAAAAGAAGAGGCTCGAGAGCGTAAAGAGGAACGAAGGAGGCTGAAGGACGAAAAGATCCGTGAAGAAAAAGCAACAAGAGAAAAGGAACAACGGGAGCTGTACCAACTAGTTTCTGGAAAAATTGGAGAGATTGGAGCCAAAATAGAAGAGGAGACCGAGAGGTGCGTCCTGCAGCATTCAAGGTCTCCAATAGAGTGGACCAGATGGATGAAAAAATCAAGTACTTAGAAGAATCCACGAGCTCAATAAAGGAAACAACAGATGCAAATTTTAAGAAGATAGAGAAAAGGTGTGAAAGGGTTGAGAAAAAATTAGGGGAAGTAGGTAGTCAGTCAATGGGGACGCGTAACCTAGGTATAATGGTGCCTAGATATGATAGTGATGCAAGGAAGCTGGAATATTATGGCAATGCGCAGGAACGGCCAAAACAGTTTTTAAGGGAATTAGAAAGTTTAATTGACGAAATTAATCCGTTTATGGGTGATAGTGAGAAGCTTAAACTAGTGGAAATGCATTTAAAATCTAGTGCACGAGAGTGGTTTCAAGTAATCAGAATGGAGGATATGAGATACGGAGAGTTTAGGGAAAGGTTTTTACAAAACTATTGGTCGCTGCAAAAGCAGAAAATCGAGCGAAATAGTATAGAAAATGGTAGATATTATGAAAATAGTACGTTAAGCCGAAAAGACTATTTCTGCCGTATGATAAATAAGGCATCCGATTTTGACCCAAAATATCCTGAAGCTTTCTTAGTGTTTACGATTATGCAACACTTTGATGATCATATAAGGTTGGCGAGCATGGGTAAGCCCAGTGAGAACATTCAAGAGGCAATTAATTTCCTTAATAACATTGATATGATGGAAGAGGCGAGACGCGGTGCAAGGACACCGAATACGCGATTTAATCAAGCGCCAAATCAATCATATCAACAAAGGCCTAGCCCACAACCCAATCAGAACCCACCTGTCCAGCGATCCTTCCACCAAAACCCAAATAATAACCAACGCCCGAATCCGAACCGACCTAATCCGTCTAGACCTAATCCAAATCCAGCGCCTGCAAAAAACGCGTAGATAAGGCCCTGCAAATGGATCAACGAAATCGGAATGATGGGGCTGCGGAAAAATGTAATCGAGAATTTAATGTACATAAAATAAGTAAAGTAAAAAGTAATGAAGCCAAATTAACCCAAAATCAAACTAGACCGGCGAATAAAACAATAGAGAGGTGTGAAGATGCGTTAAGTGTGAAGAAAGCAATAGGTAGCTTACACTACAATATTAGAGACGATTTGTTGAACGATACGGACGAGCGAGTTATAGCCGAAAGCTTAATCGATGAAATTCCCACTATTTTGATAGAAATAGAAAACAACGTAGCGATATTGGAATTGGACACTGGATCAGAAATTTCTGTAATTCAGCAGGATTATGTAGAGCAATTAAAAGCAGAATTTGTTAATATGTTGGAGCTGCCAGTTTCAAATTTAGAGTTGGTGACCGCGTTGAAAGGGAAAGTCCAAAAAATTAATAAACAAATAATGATTAGGGTTAAATTTGGAACGGAATTTATAGACGCAAAGTTTCTAGTTGCTAAAGGGTTAAAATCCCGAATTATTTGTGGATGCGATATGTTATATAGTATTCAGGCCAAAATAAATATGCAAAACAAATTTGTACAAGTTAATATTAATAATAAAACAATAGAAATACCATTTATTGAAAAACAGGTTGCCATAAGCAAAATAAAGGGCAAATGTTTAAATATAGCGTCAAGATATGCGGCGAATATTAAAGGTACAGGAAGGCCTAAACAAATGGGGGCGTTGACTAAAGCAGCAATGCCTAATAAAATTAAAGTAGAAGTTTCGTCAAGTACAGGAAGTACGAACGAAGTGGTGTCGGAAAATTCGCAAGTAATTAACAACATAATGGCAGGAAACGGAAATGAAGACGAACAAAAGGATGCGACAGCGGTACCAGATAACGGAGAAAAGGTTAAAAGGGAAGAAGGGTTGGAGAAAAGCGCGACAAAAGGGTTGCGACTTCAACGGGGTTCCAACAGGAACTATTGTAAACAAATAGTCTCGAAAGGGTTATCCAAGGAAGCCAGAGATGAAAGTAATCGTCGAATTTATATAAATAAAAAATTAAGTAGTAAGGAATATGTAGGTACAAGTAGGCTTAATATTCAAATGAGTAACCGATCTCCGATGGAACAAGCTAGAAGTTGTAGGCCTAATAAGAATATTGTAACGTCTAATAATTCTTTTTCACAACACTGCACTAAACACTTTGTTGACAATAATAATAATAATAAAACACAAGCACTTTGTAATAATAATAATTTGATTAGCGGAGAAATCAATGAGATTAAAAACTTTGGTAGTAATATGAAACGATACACTGCTGGTAAAGTTAAGTTTAAAACTAGTTATTCTAAAAGCATAATAAGCAAGAGAAACTTTCACCGAAAACACGGTCGACGAAAGAAGGGAGACGTAGGCCTAACAGAACAATCAACTGGACTTGGGACGGATAGGCAAACAATAGAAAGGCAGGGTCGACGCAGACAGCCGGGCTGGAAACCAACGCGCCGCGAGAGTAAACGAAGGTCGTCGGTTCACGGTGTTTAATGAAGGAGACCTGGTGTTAGCCACGCAAAACACAACAATAATGGCGGACAAAGCCCGAGGTGAGACTAAGAAATTGTTTTTGTTATACAAAGGACCGTATAGGATAGCCAAAAGATTAGGAAATAAAACATATATGTTAGTAGACCCAGTAACGGGAGTTGTAAGGGGCAAATATGATATAAGAGATATAAAGCGTTATGAACGATAAGTATAATGTTATTTCAAACTAAAATGATTAGGCCTATACCCAGCTAATGTCAAGGTTTTGTAATATAATTTGTAAATAGAAAAGGGAAAGAGAACTCGGTCAGCTGGCTGAATTGAGTAGGTCAGGTTGAACTGAGAGCGTAAATAATAAACAAAGTGTAGGAGAGGGAGTCAAGGTCGAACAGCTGATGAAGGAACCGTAGGTCGGCTTGGCTAACGGAAACAATTATCTCGGCGAGACAAAATATTGACATTAGTGGTGAGGGTGTGAAGGAAGTGAATTAAACGTTTGGAGGGGAGTAGCCTAAATGAAATGTAAATAAATATGTGTTTGTTGTTGTAAATAGTATTGTCATACGTAATAGGAATTTGTTAGTGGAAACACAGGGTGTTT
>JAGFPH010017080.1:4649-18239 GCA_018207615.1 Philaenus spumarius
TTACTTTGCCCCACCCAAGCTCACTCCACCTAATCCCCACTTGCCCCTTCTCCCACTTAAGCCCCACTTACTTTGTCCCACCTTAGCTCACTCCAACAAATCCCCCTCTCCCACCTAATCCCCACTTGCCCCCACTCACCTAATCTCCACTAAGCCCCCCTCTCCCTAGTTCAATTAAATAGCTTAACCAAACCCCACGAAGCCCCCCTCTCCCTAACTTAACCAAGCCCCCAATATGTTAACCAAGCCCCTCGCTGGATATTATCACCACGCACAAAGCGGCCATCCCTCATTCTATTCTGAGAGATGGAGAAGCATACACTGTATTGTTGTAAGTTGCAATGTTTTGAGCAACCTAAATGTCAAGTTGATGGGAAGGCATGTAACATCTGCAAATGTTATGGTTTTTGTCACTGTAAATGTGTAACGGAACAGAAGAAATCAATGAAACTGGTCCTATACAAAACGAACTTTGAGGGATTTACCTGCTGTGACAAGATATGTACGCGGTTCACCGAAGACCAGCTGTTCAACTGCCATAACTGTTTACGAACAGGATTTATAGCAAAATTATGTACTTGTGTTTTGATTAATTGTAAATTCAGGAATTACTGGTGGGAATAAATAAATGTATCAATATGTACAAATAAATGAAATTTAATCTATATATTGTACTTGTTATTTTGAAATCACCTAACCCTAAAAATATATCCATAATTTCAACATCACCTTAAAACATGGTCCAAGAACCAGGACCAATGAAACCCCCAAAGTCCTGAACCACCCTGTATCTACAGTTTTAATGATACCTTAAAACCATGGTCTAAGAACGCTGATCGATGGAAACTTTTTCTATGGAGTATATTGGAACACCCTGTATTACTTTTAGAAAGTGTCTTTCCACGTTGTTGAAATGAAGCCATGCACTTCCAAAACAAGTACGTTGTACTTTTTCGAAAGTGCAGCAATGTGAAAGCTGACCTACAAAAATAGCTTTTTAAAATTACGTATATAAGACCCTCTAAACAAATTGAACTTCAGTTTCGCGTTTAAACAGTGCGAAGTGAAACACAACCGCTGCTGGTAAGTTAAAATATTTTTTCATTTTCAAAATATATTCTGATACAATATCAACTTCTACCCTTTGAATAGGAAGTTTTATTTTCCAAAAATATTTTACATTTCTAAATTATTATTATTTTGCAACATTTCTGAAACAACTCTATAAAACTTGGTGTTAGGCTCTTTTGTAATTTTATTCTTAGAGGTTCAATTATTGCACAGTCTTTTAATTACATTTCGTGTTAGGATTTTTTCATAGGTTAGTGCTGTATACTGTATTTCAAATTAATTTTCTAGTTTTTTTGCGTTAGGAATTGACCATTTTGTTGTTAGTGTTGTATTGTCCAAACTACGTTATTAGTTGAGTCCGATGTCGTATTCCAAACTATGTGTTGATTGAATAGTCCCAATTATAGAGTTGAAATGTAGTCAATTCCATAGATTAAAGCACTATTCAATGGTAAAAATTGATATCGTATCAGAATAATCTGTTATTACCCCCAAAAGCTAAGATGGTAAAAATGTTAAACGTTCAAATCAAATTATCTCTTATATTCTATATCAACAGTTAACAAACAGCAAAACTCAGGTCTACACTTTAAAACCCTAACCTAAAAGTTAGAAATACAAATAATTGCTTCAAAGTTTGAAATCAAATTTTAATTAGAAAATTAATAGTTGTTTTATCTGTTATTTTATTCATTTGGTTGCTGCGGTAATAAATGTATATGCATGTGTTAGTTCATCAGTCTAGGCCCAACCTAAGATTTTTTTCGATTAAATTTTTTAAATAAAAAATGTTTTTACCAAAATGAATTATAGTCTATGTTACTCAGGGATAGTGTAACTTTTTATTAGTAAAACTGTTTTCAATCGGTTCAGTAGTTTCCAGAGATTACCCCCTACATGCAAACAAAATCAAAACTCTAAGTAATATTAATATTGGAAACCTTTGCGTACTCTGCATGCCAACCCCGTTGGAACCTTCTATACACATAATCATGTTATGTTTTCTCTATAACAAAGTATTAATAATAACCCAAAGCTAAGACAGTAAATAATGTTAAATGTTCAAATAAAAATATTTCGTATATTTTACGACAGCAGTTAGAATAAAGGTTAAAAGAACAGCAAGGCTCAGGCCACACTTTAATAAAAACCTAACCTAAAAGTTAGAAATACAAAGTTCAAAATAGCTGTTAATGGGTATATAATGTAATGACCCTTACATTTTTGTTAAAAAATATTAAGTATATTTTGTAGTTTTTAAAAGTAGTTAAAATGGGCGTCTTTGAATGATTAACGGTTTATTAGTTTTACATAATGATGTTTATTAATTTAAATTACAGACTTTAACTTTATGAGTGAATTACCACAAAGAAACGACTATTTATTAACTGCTGTTTACTTTTGTTAAAGTAGTATTTATTATTTTTGTACGTTATTATTTTGCAGGTTTGTGTAACTTTTGTTTATGTGATGATTTTGTTTTTAAACACTTAACGTAATTGTTACTGATTCTGTAAAAAATGTATACTAATTCAAACCTACTACAGCTTTGAAAATATTACAATATAACATCAACTCTGTACTGGAATAATTTAATATTTTCTGGGCGTTGTTAAAAATATAAATCGCATATATTATTTCTCAATGCTATTTTTTAACATCGATAACTAAAAACTTCCTTAATACATCATCAAATTACATGAATAAGGCATTATTTTAAAGCTTTCTTTAACCGTTACACCAGAAAAATAGACAAGCAGCTCAAAATTCATGTTTTAATAACAAAAATTGATTATAAAACTTGTATGTTCCTAATGAAAATTGCCATCTATTAACCATCTGTTTAACTAGTATGGCAGCTGTTAGTTAGACTGTTTACACTGTAAGATTATATAGGGAAACTGTTATTTATAAACAAATGTAAATAAATAAACTTAATTAACAGGATTAAATCAACGTGTTAAATCAGGTAAATGTAGGCCTATTCATAACTCGCGAAATATTCGCACGGGTCAGCTAGTTAATAAAAATTGCATTAAAATATTGTTTGTAAAAATTTACACGATTTGATCAAATTTATTTATACCGTTAGTTTTGTATAATAAAACCCCCCCACTTTCCAAAGAAAAATACTGTTTTGATTCATTGTTAAACGACGTTGCTATTTTAATAGAATATTTGTTAATTAAAAAATATGCAGGCCATAGTTGAATGACAGTATCAAATCATTATGAAAAAATGTTAAAGCATAAGCCAGTTTTAATATTTTATAAACAACAATAATGTACTCATTTTAAGCTTTATCTTACAAGTACCAGGAGACCGAACTAAAGCTTGATTATAAGCAGGGCTAAGAGTTCAATAATAAATATTGGATTATTGAGTTTTGAGGTTAGGCCTATAACATTAAACAACTAAATCAAGGGTATATACAACATTAAGTCTACCTGTAATAAAAATACACTTTAAAGGATTAACCTCTCAACGCTATGCCTCAGAAATAAGTCAGGCCTAAATTAAAGTTTAATATTTCAATATCGATTTAAGCCCTGGGGTCTAGTCCGCTTACGTCAATAACTATTATTGCAAATTTCCGTGAACATCGTTTAGGTTAGGCCTATAACACTAAACAACTAAATAAAGGGTATGTTTATTATGTATTCGTTGCCATGGTAGCTATAAATAGATACAACATTAGGCCTACCTCTAATAAAATACAGGTTAAAAGAAAACAGATGATTATTGTTTATACAAATAACAGATACATTTGAGCAAATAATAAGTATTTTGTTTTAAAATTATGTAACGTTAATTTAGATTCATTTTAAAAGTGTGACTATTAAATATTGCAAAATCTTTGCGAACATTTTAAAAGTTTAAACAAGTAAAATTTTTAAACACATTGTAATTTAATTAAGTAGTCTTATTTCAATAACTAATTTATCGGTTAAAGTGTTAAAATGTATAAATAATATTTAAAATTTGACTTACACGATTTCAAGCACACACGAAATATATTCGAAACAACTTTCATATTTAAAACTGAATGTTTTTAAACACCAAGCTTGCGCTGGGTCACCAAAAACTGGTTCCTAACTGCGCAGTACACTAATTAGGTTTTTGAAATGTCAGCAAGTCTGGACGGTCAAAACTGGTTTGACCCCGACAGCGTCGACGTCAATGCGCTAAGCCTTGGAATGTAGTTTACAGCTCTATGCATGATTTCTTAATTGAATAACACTTTCCATTTTAAAACTACGTCTTGGATTTAATTTGTTACGTACGGAAATTATTTATCGTTTTAGGCTTACGGTATAGACTAGGTTTATTAGCGAATTTCCATAGGAAAAATGAGCTATTGCAGTGACTATTATGGTGAGACCTGAGGTTGAGAGTAGTAAATGAGCACTGATCACGGTCCCCAGAACACGTTTTGGGTATCATTAAAATGTTACATATATGTGTTCGCACTCTAGTGGCCTCATTTTAAGTCCGATTTTCATGAAATTTGGTACACACGTTGGTTGTCTAAGTCACTTGAACGAGTTCGTTTTTCCAACAAACGCAAGTACGTTTTTGACCGGAAGTAACTATTCTGAGTTTCTTACTACGAAAATGAAAGTTTTTCCTAAAAATATAAATGTAGGATATTTTTTGCACATTTTGTTTTTTTACGCGACCTTATAGTTCGCTTGGTTCCCCAAAACGACCAAAACTTAAAATATCATACAAGTACACGGTTCGAAGCCAAGTGGTGCAACTTGCGAAACTACTAGGCGCAAACAAATTCTACTATCATATTGTGTACACACAGGCAGCTGTTTAGCGCCTTCGTGAGTAGATTATTTCCCAAATTGCTGGTGCCCCAAAACATATAAGTTCAAGTAAATAAGTTATTTTTTATAACCACTGTACTAGGCTTAGGTCAGGTAAATAAGGAAAACTTTTTAGAGCTGTCGTACCTGGCTTCGGTCATGTAAAAAGAAACAGATGGTTATATTTGACATACCAATTTTTTATCTTATCTCCACAATTATTTAAGGCTCTGTCGCATCTTTGCAATTATTTAAGATACCATTACAACATTGATTAAAAATACTTCTTAATAACTCAAAAATAAAGTTAACTATATGAAGCTAAAATGTTTTCACTTCTGACGACAGTCCACGACTGCCTGTATTATTTTGCTAATGTTGACGTACACTAATTGTGTACAGTATATATGACTTTTAGAATTAAACATTATTGAACAGCTGTTTATTTACTTTTGTAAATAGACTATTTTGCGACTACTTTAAACCGATATTTATGTAAGTTTAGTTTTAAGGTTTCGGTACCATTATTTGCAAACGACTTGTCCAAAATTCCAGCACCTATTAACTATGGTATTTTTAGTAAATAAGAAATATCTCTGTAATATATGTGATTTAACCCTTTCAGGCCTAGTGTGTACATTTGTACACATTAACTTTAAAGTCTAACAATAACCCTCATTTTTATCAATTACACTTCTGGACTGTTTGTCTACATTTGTATACATTACTGTTTCACATTTATGAAGACCTAGTCAGTTGTAGTGACAATAGATTGAAATATGTTTCGTTATTTATTGTGCGATCAGTTAATGTTCTGTTCTCTTGTGTTTGTGAAGTTTTCGAATGTTTGTAACCATTTAAATGTGATTACATGGCTAATTGATTATTACAGATTCTATAAAAGTTTAAATAGTCATTTAAGTGCTTTTCATTATACATTTTTATGTGTGATGTCTTCAAAACAGTTTATGTGTACAATTGCAACGATTGGGTATTGACTGTCATAAAATATTTCTAACCTCAAAATGTATTTATTTTATTATTATTTTTACAACCTCAATTGAAATAGATGTTATGTGTACTTAAATATTTTGTTCTCTCAGATTACCACAGAAATATTACTATTTATATCATATTTCAAACAGATGAACTCTATGAATAAAATTATTTTGTGCGATTTGTGATCGCACAATGTGATTTGCTTGGAATTAAACACAATACACATATCTATGACAAATTACTATAGTTCTTATTTTATATTGCATTTTTAAGAATAAAATTATAGAAAACTGGTATGAAAAACATTAATTTGTATTTAGGCAGGTCTTGTTAAATATCAAACAGTTCGAAACCTACTGTGTACTATTGTACACATAAATATTTCTCAAAAACTATTAAAATTATATTTAGTCATAATTAAGCAGGAAAATATCATCCTCGAAAAAAAACATCAGGTCTGAAAGGAGGTAAAACAAAATTAAAACTGTTTTACAGTTAGGAAGATCATTTTTACACAAATAATAACAACACAGAAATAAAAATACACAAAACAATCGTAATATTTTTTTTTATTTTTTATTTATTCAAATATCCCTCCCCAGTATCCTCTCCAGCTCCCACTGGAGAGGTTCTTCCTCGTCCGAGGACATCTCATCGGGATAACCGAAAAAGTACTCCTCCCAGTCAATCTCTCCGCCATCTTCCCCTATTATATACTCCCTTTCCTATAAAAACAAAAAAAAAACAGATAATATCACGTCTAATGTGAACTTATCATTATTGTGTGCACATTTTCTTTCGTCTTCTTCTCTCTATGGCTTCCCTTATCCAACAGAAACCATTTCTCGCTTCTCTCTGTTCGAAATCGTTTACTATATAGAATATAATGTTCATTCCATCTCTAAAATGAACCATACGTCTTGGTTGTTCCTATAAAACAAAACAAACAGATATAGCTACATTTCAATTTTATACTGTTAAGAAAGTTATCTTTTATTTCTACTTACAAAAAATAGGTTTGGGACCTCCTCCCCGACAAATAATTCAATAATATCCATTATCTGGAACAATCAAATTTTTTTTTTACTTTTATTGCAAATTTCCACACACATACACAAACACCTTTTAAAGTAGCATCCCACAACCAGGGTGAACGGAAGGTCCACCCTTAAGGAAGTAGCCCCAAACCATCGCTACTCCCGGTGACTACCACTCCATTACAAAATGTAGTCTCCCAATATATTTTTTTTTATTTTTGTAATTATTTATTTATTTTTTTTTTTTGTTATTTTTCTTTTCTTTTTTTTATTATTATTTTTTTTATTTTTTTTTTGTTTCTCTACAATTTGTTCCTTACTCACTTTGGTTTACGGAAGACTTAACTTCTCGCCAGTGACCTTATAGGTTTACGGATTTTCCGCACCATATCATACACACTTAGGTTTACGGAAGACTTAACTTCTCGCCAGTGACAATTGTACAAACACACTAAGTAAGGAATAAATTGTAAAAATATTTAGCACTTTTTAATGCGCATTTACTATCGTGTTGAAAGTGTTGAGGTAATATACATTGAATTTCTGTACAGTAGGAGTATTTTTCTTCCTCTGGCAATTCTTTTACACAAGGGTGAAATTGTCTTAAAAACTGAGCTTTGTCAAAACCTTTAGTAAAAATTGTAGAGAATGGTTCGCACAATGTTCGTATAGTTTCCACGTCATAGGGAACATCACCATCATCCCATCCGAGAAGATGATAGTGCGTTTGCAAATAGCGGACCGAACTCTGAGCTTTAGCATTCAGTAAGTTAAATGTATAGGGTGGTTTGAAAACAGTGACGCTTTCGAAATCAGTACCGACTATAGCCAGCTCTTTGACTACATAATTCTTTTTGTTATCTAGGAATCCGTGAAATTCAACTACGGCTTGCATATTTTTTAAATAACACTATCTCGTCAAACAATTTATCTGCTTCAGGGAGAGTGCTAGAAACGAGTTCGTCAGTGGCTAAACACTCACTAATGTAACTGCGTAAATCTTCTTCTATATAAAATATTTCTTTAATCCGTCGGTTAATGAGAGATATGACGTCTTTAAATAATCCCCACTCTAAAGCGTTCAATGTCAACGTGTGTTGACCATCGTGTAGTACAATGTATCGTTTGCCAAACATAGTTTTTACTTTAAAATCGCCTGTATTTAATATGAAATTGTGTGTACCTTTATCCGTGACGGCCTCTGTAATTTGTTCAATATGAACAAGTATTTCTTTAAACGTTTCATCTGTAAAGAAAACAAATTTTTTACCAGCTTGAAATAATACCCCAAGACCATATCCCGTATGTTGGAATAAACCAGTCGCAACAAACTTTGTGCACTCGGGATTAAGAAAATGTACTGATTTTAAGAAAATACCCAAAGGCAAGTTAGGCGGAACCCATCGTTTGGTAGGCGCAAGCTCCACGTCCATCCTCTCAGACTCCATAATTATAACTGAAACGATCAAGCAAAAGTTTATGTTTATGAACTAGCTACCATTCTTTTTACAGATCCCGAAAGTAGATTGTAAACTATATGTGAATCGTGTATGACTAAACAATAAGCTGATGTATTGGGAGGAATATTTGATGTCGTTTCGATTTCCAAACGTACATCAACAGGTCCGGTTTTAATAGAATCGTTTTGGTTGGTACAGTCAATTGCAAATAAAGAAGTTTTATTTTTAAATGTGTCTAGATTAACATGTGGGAATGATTCAGACCCATAGTAGACGTGTTGAAAGTTGGTAAACATTTCGTACATGGTCGAAATATCTCCATGTATATTATCGTATGGGTAATATTGGGAATTCAAATACAGTTTTACATTGTTGACAGCGCATCTGTCAAACAAAGAAGCGTCTTTCTTGAGTTTATTTTTTCTATCTTCCTGTAAGGCTAATATAACATATCGCGGCTTTTCCAACTGATTAGCCGTTTTAATAGTCCAAGAAATTTGTGTTGTTTGGGGTAGTGTAGGAAATTCGTGATACTCCCAGCTTCTAAAGGGGACATGCACTGGGGTGTCTCGTTCAATCATTTTTAAAATTTTCATTCTTAGAGTGTCTGAAACAGTCAAATGGGGTACTTTCCAACAAATACTTGAAATTTTTAGGTCAACCGTTGCATTGTTATCGTCACTGTACACTGCGTTTAGATCAGAAGCCGACCTTAAAAGTATAAGCTCTTGTTTTACATTCACGACAATTTTCCTATAGTCTTCAAAAAAACCCATAAGCATTTTTAAAGTTAAAGAGACAGTAAACGTCCCCGATTCATACGTTACACCAGCTCCCACCCAACCGGCGTTTTGCACTTTATTCACATCATTTAGTTTAATTGACATCAGATTTTTTATAGTACTGGAAATTCCCACGTTTCTTGTTCTATCAATCTCGGTTCAGGCAATTTCATATCTAATGTCGTCAAATAAAAATGCTATTGCATTGTTGACCAGTTTTATAGTAGCAGCTGTACCGTCTGCTTTTTTTACCGCTTAAAGTACCTTTAATGTGTAATATACTATCACAAGGGGCTGTAATTATATCCTGTTGATTTAATCCAATACGAATTTCGTCATTATTACCATAAGTAGCTGACGCATAGGGTTTATGCGTATGGAATTCATATCCTGTAATGGAATCGTTGTATACAGCTTTACTGACAATGGCTAAAAGATCCATTATTTATTTTGAAACCTAACGATCTAAGAAAACGGATATTTCTAGGTGTTAACCCTTTCGAGTTTGAACACGAACTGATGCTTGTTTTATTCCTATCATTAATAAATACGAGACCCATCTCGCCTTCGTAGGTGGAATCTAACAGAAACCGTCTCACCTCGAAAATCAATCAAATCTCCGTTCTGGTCCTTTAGACTTACAGTTATGTTATGAATGATTTTTACGTTAACAGGTAAATATATTACAGTTGGAGGGAGTTCTACAATTTTATACCCAGGTGGAACTTGGGGGTAAAATTCATGCATTATATGAGAATGAACGCCATTTTGAAATGACCCACTTACAATACTACATTCGATTCTAATCACGTTTACTTTTATAATATTCACCGGTAATTGAGACGTGTGTTTAATATCGGGGTCCAAGTCTGTTTTGTCAAAACCTAGTAATGAGTTGATTGAATGCTCTCTACTAAAGTAGATTTTTTTTGAACAGAATATTTCAGCTTTTAGTGTATTGTTGTTTGGTTTCAGTGAAAATTTAATATCCTGCGGTTTGAGTTTTGCCACAATAAACTTTTCCATGTCTTCGATTTCGTATGATCCAGTAGGAAGTTTAATTATTTCATCACCAATTTGTATTATATTATTTACGTTCTCCGTAACGTTTGGGATAGAGTTGTAGGTGGCTAGATCTATAAGACCAATTTCCCAATCTCCAATCGATACATCGATAGAGGGAAAAAAGTCACACAAAAGTGTAGAACTGTTACCACTTAAAACTATGCTCATGATGATAGAAACTTTAAGCACAAATGCCCACAAACGACTGAATTTAATGGTTGGTGTCTTTTGTAATTATAGTGAACTCTGACAAATGGTCCAAAATAACGTGACAATTCTAAAGGAGGTCTTAGATTACCAAAACTGTCAAAGTAATCGACACTATCACCTCTTTTCTTATAGCAGACCCAGTGTGTGCCGTCATTCCTAAAACTATCCAAGTTTACAATACCCGACTCATTTTTCAAAGGAGTGTTTGGTAATGTATCTCTCATAAAAACACCTCTGAAATATGGGATTTTTAATTTATCGGCATAATATTCTAAATCAATATTAGTCAACGGTTTGATGGGAATTATAAATGCTTTTTTTTTTTTTTACTTTTTTTCCCCTTTCCTTTGTAAGGTTTCAAGTAAAGACCTTTACCCTTTAGTTGTTTTAGCATCTGGTCGATAGTCTTCTTTTTTCCTGTCCTGCGTTTCTTTTTCTTACCACTTCCGATTTTAGATTTTAATTTCATAGCGTTTGTTACGGCCCAAGCAGCTGCTTTTTCTCCTAAGGACGCGTTACTCGCTTTAACCCGATTCCAAGCCCTTTCAATCAAAGTTTTATCGGCAACTCTACGTCTGTCGGAATCGCTGTACTTACTATAGGCTATATCGTGCTGTTTGCACGCTTCGTCCAAAGGATTTATACCTTTGTCTCCACGGGCAAGTCTTTTAGCTAATTTTGTACCAGGACCGCAATAATTGTAAGATGGTAAATGAAGTTCGATAGGTAATAAGTCGATAGCTTTGTTTAAAACTTTATCGCCTGCACTTAAAATTCCAGACACTATTCCACGTCCTTTCCTAACGACTCTCTGTTTACTACTAAACGTTGTTAATCGTTTCCTTGCCATTTTATTACTAATCCATACATTATTTGGTTTGCTGTTTAAGTACCCTTCCATAAATCGTTCCAATGTTTATAGTCATTTACACTTTTAAATTTTGAACCTTTACTATAATGTGTTCTAATTCTATGAGTGAGATTAATCAATTCCTGACGAAATCGTTGTTCTATTTTTTCACATTCAAGTTTAGAATATGCTTCCGATACTTTTATGGATTGAACTAGTTGACGTTTATTAACAGCGTCTAATTCATCGAACCCATCTTTTAACAAAGTAATTCGTCCATTGTTAGCACTAAATGTTTCTTTTTCTACTAAAGTCAATGCATTTTTCTTAAGGAAATCTACATTAACTGCGTCCTTGGTATCTACAGGGTTACCGACTTGTCTTAATTTTATATTTTTAAAGTCCCACCCGTTTTTGTTAACAGCCATTCTATTGTCCACATAGGACTTGGTTGCAGCGTCTCCCTCATCCACGGGCTCTTTTACATTACTCATACGTTTATGTTTAACATCGAAATACTCTTCACTGTACGCATGGAAAGGATCCACCGACCTTTTAAAAATCGTATTCTCCCCAACGTATAACTTATATCTAGACAATTGACCAGCGTTTATTACATCTGTCGAATCCAACCCCTCCTTGACATTAGTCAATTTTTTACCCCCAAAATCCCACCCGTTACTATTTACAGGTATTTTACTATCAACATAGTCCTTGTTGGCTGCATCCTTTTCAGCTTTAGGTTCACCTACATTACGTAACAATTTATCCTGAATATCATAGTCGCCCTCACCAGTGAGTTTAAAACCTATACCTTTAGATACTTGTGCTGAGCGATTTGAACCTTCAAAATAACGTCCAAACTTGTCAATGCTCATTTTGTTAATGATCGTATATTTCTATTTCCTAATCCTTTTATAAACCCTGCTTCCCTTAGTTCTTTGATAATTAGTGCAATTTCATTGGAATGTCCCGTGTGGCCGGCATTTTGCGAGGCTAATAAAAGACGTAGTCTTTCACAGAGTTCGTTGGGATCATCCCAATAGGAATATCCCCTACCAACCGGTGGAAACAAATATTGAATAACTTTCTTGTATTTTTCAGACCTTGGATTCCGATTAATCTGACCTCGCGGGTTATATCTTTGTTTGTGTGCACTGGTTTTAATGCAAATATCTTTGTAAGCTTGTAAATCGGCATTTGTATATTCCCCTTCTTTTGGCATACGTTTAAAAATTAGTTCATACAACCCTTTCGTCCCCTTGTAATTTACATCGTCAATGACAATTTCCCCTTCATCGGTAAACTGAAGTTGTTTAGTACCTATCATTATAGCATCGTCTTCTAATCTCGGGCCATAAGTATGATCTATAGTATTTTTTGTATCCGTTATCATTTTAAGCATATACCTACGCGTAAAATGATGTTTAAAAGTCTCGTTTATCCATTTTTCAGATTGACTCCTACCTTCAGGAGTTGCTAACACATCCGTTATGCCTGAGGGTAAATCTGGGGTCTCTACAACAACATCTGTATCGATAAATTGAGGGGTTTTTGGTACTGGTGATGATAAAGGTTCAGGGGTTAAGGGTTTAGTAGGAGATGAATAATTAATTTCAGGCTTAATTTCCGTTTTGGGTATGGTTGATGACTGTATTTTAGAAAGTTCTTTGAGTATAGGACTGTATTGTTTAGAAAGCACAAGTTCTGTATCTAATTCACCAAATCTCATTTCCCGATATTTTTTCTTGATTGCATCTCTTAGACGCTTTATCTCGCGTGTAACACGAGAAGGCTTCATTATAAATCTTTTACAAACTTATTAAAACCAATTCTGTACCTACCCTTGTTTACTTCGCTATCTTTGTCTATAACTACGAAACCGTACCTATCTTTCCAGGCTAAAGCGCAAATATCTTTAAAATCACTAAACGATGTGTCTGGTGTCACGTGATCTTTGAAAATATGCCCTAAATTCATTTCGTCTTGTTTAAATAATACCAAAAGGTTTGAATTGTCTCGAATTAATTGTTTAGGAATTCTACTGTAACTTTGACCTAAATAGAACGAATCTACATTATTATGTCTACCTCTAGTGAAATAACCACGAATATTGTCATGTTTCTCGCAGGTAATGTCATCAAAGACCATTATAGAATTGGGTGCAGCTTCGGTAGGGTCAATTACACTTTCATTATCGTTATAAGGAAAATAACCGATACCTGAATTTAAAAGTACCTTTTCCAAAAACTTGTATTTTGGTTGATGAAGGGATTTTGAAAATATGTAAACATTAGCAAA
>JAGFPH010017082.1:0-10578 GCA_018207615.1 Philaenus spumarius
CATGAGAGTCACTGCAATAGCTCATCTTTTCTTTGGAAGTTCGCTAACAACAGAGTGGCATAGTGGTTAAAAACACTCGTAAAGTTTGTAAATGTATTGCAATATAAATGCATTTTCATGGCTGCAATTATTTCATTACAGTAAAATTTATATACCGTTCAAATTGATGCCGTGGAATGGATCACCCTGTGTATAGTATATTACATCCCTTTACACCTCTTATAGGGGTTGTGTAAGGACAACGAGGCCATAGAGACAGGAAAATTCTGCTAGAAGAGTTGATTTCCCCATCCTTATCCTGAACGTCAAAGGACAACTTAAACTTGAAGATAACTTGTTTGACGTTATCTCGAGAAGGCAGATCAAAGCGGCGTAACTAGCTCTAGACTCCTTGACGCACTATCATATCCTAGACTCAATTCATTTTGAAGATTTTGCAGTTTATTTCACAAAAGAGGTACTTTTATATTGATTCTTTTGAGAATGGAGAGTTTTGATAGTGTTCTTCCGGCCTATGGAAAACTAACTTCTCTCCCGAACCGAAATATAAAACTACAGTAATTAGTATTTAATGTTTTTAAGTATAATAATTATAGTTTGGTACAATTAATTATAAAATACAATTTTAATATTTTTTTGATTTAAAACTGAAAGCTCTCCTTACGGAAATAAACAATCACTCAATATGGTTTAAAAAAAAACGTATAGCAAAAATTACTTAAGATACAAATACGACACTTTATAGGTATATTATTGTGGGATCACAGACGCACGAGGATTTTGGTAAATTTTCATTTTAAAGCTTAAAAATAGAGAAAATTCGGGGTACACTCTCAGCTCTTTATCAGAAAAAATAACTGTTCGTATCAAAAACTTAGCAACACGTGTTTGATTACATTCATTACCATAGCAACCAACTTAGCAAATTTATAACTTTATTATTCTTCACAAGTAACAGCTTTTTTAGGTTAGATTAACAACTAAAACTCAAACACAAACAAAAATCAACGAAAAATGATTACTGTAACTCAATCAACTCAATTAAAATATCTGTTGTTAAATATCACAAGTAAAGCAGATGATTTGTACCAAAAACTTAACATAATTTTAGGTTAGGCCTACACAATTATTTGCAAAAAATTTATTCAATTTAGAATCATGTAAGTTTTTTTAAAATAAGGCAAAGCAAACAAAAGGCTTGCTGTGTTATAAGTCAAACATCTGGTATTCCATATTATATTTTTTCCTTTAGTTGGTACTATAAAAGCTTGTTTGAAATGTTAATTGACCGAGCGAAGCGAGGTCTCCGTTTTAGCTTGACCGTTCGGCATTTCGTCTGTGTGGCTGTCTGTCTCACGATTACGGCCAAATACCTTGTCCGATTGTGACGATTTTTACTTGAATGTTCCTTATTCCTAGGCCGAGCCATGTATATGTACGGTTTTTTCCATTTTTCATTTTTAACCCCTTAAATAAAATAAAAATGGCAGCCGGACCGTTTCTCTCAGTGTAAGCTTTTTTCCAAAGCCAGTTTGTGGCTTAACCGTAAGTAGTATTTAAAAACTAATAACATTTTACGGGTAGCAAATTTGATTTTCAACAAAATTGTATTCTTGATTTTTTCTGCATCTCTAACGGTATGCTCACAAAATGGCCGCAAACTACAAATTTGTTAAAAATCGTCATAGTTGTTGTATTTAACCCAGGTTCTTATACGATTATTCTAAACCAGTTCAAAAGTGTTCCGTAGCTTTTCTGTAGATAAAGGTTCAAAGAATTCATTTGTGCCAGTAAAAAAATGATTGAAGTAAAATTAACATAACTATTTGCTCAAGAAACAAGCGTGTTCAGTAACAAAAAAAAGTTCAACTTTAGGCATACATAAAAAGTAGTAAACATTTTTTGTAATTTTTTCATGAATGAAAAAAATTTCGTAATTTAGTTCTAAATAGAACTGTATGAAAATATTTATCAATTCAAATTTCTTATTTTGAAAACACCAATTTTTATGTTCCTACTACAAGATTGCTAACAAAACTAGGCATATTTTAAATAGTAATTTAGGAATATATCATTTGCCCAAAAATGGCATATTATCATAAGAAAGTATACAGAATAAACCAAAGAATTTATATGTATACTTGTAAGTTATTATTTCATAAAAGTATTTGTCTTAGCTTTACTTGAATCACAAAATGAGATGAAACAAATGAAACCTCGCGGCGATAAAGGACATACAGAAAATGACCGTTGGACAGCGTGGGAAGTGTTCTTACATGGGTTGAGATCACTATCACGACACTTTAACATCGTTTGTTTTCTTCATTATTTGTAATATTGGAATATGATATGGAACTGTAAGTACATTGTTAAGTTTTAGTTATTTAAGTATTTAGTTGTAAGTAAGTATTTAATTCTATGTTTTCCCTCAATAACGCCATATTTTTAGCTACCTTACGCATTATTAACCTAAATAAAACACAATGCCCCTTAATTTATCTTTAGCAGTTAAAGCTCAAGAAAAGGAAATAACGAGAACTAGAAACCCCGGAATCGCGGAAATGCAAAATAATGTTTCACTGGCTAAACCTTCTGCTTATTTCCTTACTGGCACACTATTTTTAACCTAAGCTCAGAACCGCATTTGTTATTTCAACGAGCGAGGTCTACTGTTCATAGAACTATTAGTTATTCATTGTTTAAATATTATTGGTGAGATTACAACGCATGCTCAAGTCGAACTATTGTGGTTGGTCGTGTCTACTTCGATCTTACATCAGCGGTACAATAATCTGTATGCATTTGCTTCGCCATAGTCGCAATCGGGGTTGGTGAGCGAAGCGAGCATAGACAGAGCTCGTAGTATTAGTTATTATAGCGTTCGGTGCCCATAACAGCTGATAGGTCTGTCAGCTAACGAATTATAGCTAACTGTATTTTTAATGTCAATTCGATTTCAGATTTTTAAATAGTTTACATACAAATTAATCAGAGGTTAATACATATTATAGTGGTAAAAATAATTATTTGCAGTGAATAACTAGTTTTTGAATTAAATATCTTCACGAAGAAATGAAAATAATAAACTAACCTATATAATACGAACAAATAAAACTATAAATCTACTTAACATTGACAAATATTTTACTATGTACTAGGTTACTAAACTTAGGCCTACTTTAAACCTCGTCGACAGTTTCAGTTTCTGATTTTGGAAGTTCTCAATCTCCATTTTCAATTCGTATAAAAAATTGAGAAAATTTCAAAACAACAAATATATATATATATATATATATAAACATTACATACGAAAGTACAATTTTTAATTATTGTTAGGGTTGTGAATTGTGTGTATTTATTTTGAAAAACATATACGTAGGTCTAAACAATATTTTGTGGTTGAGATGTTATTTGTATTTCATCGCTCTCAGTTTTAGATTTAAACTTGCCAAAGAACTGCAAACAAATTCATATTCCGAAACCCATTAAAGTCAGTTAAATTTGAAACGTGTCACAGCTCGAATATAATAAAGTGCAAATTTTATAAAAGCGGTCTTTTCAGTTCTTATTTATTTAGAAATACGGGCAATTAAACTAATTACACTTTTAAAGCAGCGGGTTCAATTTGTGAATAAATCTAAAATGACTCTCTTTTGAAATTAAAACTAACCGTTTAAATAAGAAGTAACTTTGGCTTTGCAGGTGAATTAAATTATCACATAAAAAAACAGCGCCTTCAAAATAAACTTCCTTTGATGAGTCCTAAAGGTACTGCGAATCACCTACAGTACCATTGCAGGCGTTTAGAGGTTCTTTACAACCACTTACTTTATACATTAGCGTTCTTCGTTGCATTCAAATTTGACCTAACCTTATTAGATTCCCAGAGAAGGTTGTACGAGTGTACTATGTAAAATAACTTGGCATTTTTGTGTTAGGGGACGACAATGGTACGGAGTGGAGTAATGGTTTAATAAATGTAACATCTGTGAGCTGCTCAATAGCGTAACATATTACATTATCAAGCGTATGCGTTATACTATTTCGTTACTCACGGACGTAAGTACGCACACTATTATACGAGTTAAAAGATGCAAACAATATATCAAATTGAGGTTGGTGGAGAAAATAATCGATTTTGCACGACAATTTACGAATGTCTAAAATAAAATTTTGTGTGTATTGTTGTACTATTATGTATGTATGTTTCAGGCTCTACAACTGCAGCATAACAAAACTGATATTTTTATGTCAAACGAACGTTTAGATGCGTTCGTACTTCATTACTATCTGTGGATTTAAAAATCTGCATTTTTTCGGTTATCGTGTACATATTACGATCAAACAGCTGTTGTGTATTTAAATCACCATGAACATTTAACAGCTATTCTTTAAATGTTTAAATGTTTGAATAACATTTTTAGGTATGCTTCTCACTCCCACTCTTTAAACTTATATGGATAAATAATTAGAAGATAACATTTTTTAAACCCTGAAGGTGTTGATATGAAAATTGTGACATAATTCTCTATATTTTATGTCAATATAATTTTGCAAATAGTTTAAAACTATTTCTTTTAAAAATTTCAATATGCATTTTATTTCACTTCACCAAAATGCGTATTTAAAAATATAATATTTAATAATTAATGAGCTGTAACTTAGAGTTTTTATTTTAACCATTTAAGGGACTCAACCATAAAACTGATTTATTTAGTTTTTCAAGCTATCATAACCATATTTTTTTTAAAGTTGGTAAAACAAGCATTTACTATGGCATGCCTAACTCAAGAACTATGAAAGATAGGTTCAATTAGAGGACATTGTCTGTAACGGCCTTCAGCATGGGATTGCAATTTTTTAAATAATGAAAAAAAACATTTAATTTGTTTATTAAAATATTTAAAAAAAATAAAAGTTAATTATTAATTTTAAAAAAATATATTCAAGTGACATTTCAACTATTCTATGCTAGAGGCCATAGAATGAAATGTTATCTTCAAAATAAAAAAAATCAAGAAGATATCTCTCGAATAGAACTTGAGATATGCCCGCCATAGTGATTCAAAACGAGTAAAAATTTAATTTTCGGAAAACAGCCCACAAAGGAAAACAAACACCACATCAGTTGCTAAGCAAATCTTGCAAGTGTATTTCTTTATATTACTTAGTATACATAGTATGTTTGAATTACTTACACTAAAACTCTCCTGCTCCATAGGTCTTTCCTTCTTTATCTTTCGGTTTTTGTTCACGGTAAGTTTTTATCATTTGAACTTTATTTCTATATTCCTTGAACTAGTGACTCAAAATTGTGTGCAAGCTTTTAGTTATCGTTAGATTTAAATGGAATAACATTTTCCCTGCTTATTATATATCAATCTATTCAGAAAAACATAGCGAATAAGAAACTGCAAAGAACAAAAAAATGGTGGAAAAATGGGTTTTTGACGATTTTGAGGGTCGAGTGCCCCCTTAAGAAGTATAGACTACCAACTGGTTACATTATTATTTAAAATACTGTAACTCCAAACTGTTGGGGTAGAAAATACCCCTCAAATAAAGATATTTTATTAGAACTCCGTAGTGGTAACAAAATCCTTTTACTTTGTCCGTCGGTGAGTTTGTCTCGTAGAATTGTCAACACACTTTTTACAAAGTAATTTTACATTTAGATGTTTTTTAAACAATAAATTAGATGTTTTTTTTCCATAGATAAAGAGTGATCATAAAATCACCCATAAACCTTAGTTCCCCTTGTTAAATCATCTTCATTAAACTTCAATATTTTAAGTATGCAAATTATAGATTTTTTAAATAAATATATTAAATACTCTGAAGCGATACATCTGTCACCCTGTATACGTAATTGTCCAGAAACCTCCATCCATTCTCATATAAGATTTCATAACTAAAGTGCTCGAAAGGCAGTTTCTCTCCGAAAGATGTCAGCACTATTTCCTGTCAATTGACAAGTGTTTTCAGACGATACTTTTATTTCCTGTCTCAACAAATGCCACCTCGATAAAATTCTGTTGTACAGATTTATCGGAACTTGAAGAGAATAATAAAAGAGAGGGTGAAGGGACGAGAGAGAAAGCTTTTAAGATGTGTTGTGACAAGGAGGTGTGGATGTGACAGGGTGTATTGTGGTTGTTGGATTCAATAAGCGGATCCCGTAAAACTATTGTCCTGCTGAGATTGTTGAGGTCGGAATAGTGAAAGGTCCCTGCTGGGAAGGTGTCGACATCTGTGAGGTCGGGCATTTTGTTTTAAAGTTCATATTTTTAATCTTTCGAAATCATTCTGTTTGATATGTAACTAATTTATACGCATTCAATTAGATTATATTAGATCATTTTTACATAAACGTTTTAAAATTATTTTTGATTAAAAAATATATTTGGAGTATTTGTTTTTAGTTGGACGAGACAAGATCACTACTACCAGCATTATGCAGTTTTATGCAGTCCGCATGCAGTTTTGATGGATTAAGGTTATGTTTCCTTGGTTACACAACTAACGAAGACAAAACTGAAATATAATGTAAATTAATCACGGTGTTATCTTCTATGTATGCCGAGAACAGAGCATAATTTTATTTGGACAACGTTATAAGATAAATAAACTATAGTAAAATATTTTAAACTAGATAAAAAATCCTCCCGAGGTCAGCTATTTGAGATGGGTTGGTAAAATATTTCCTGGGGCAAAATCAATCTTCCGAAATAGTTATCAATAAGAGTGTGGTATAAAACCAAAAAACCTGCAAATGTGTCCGTGTAAATATAACAATGAAGTAAAAATTAAATTTCGTAATTTTAAAAATTAAAATAACAATTTTTTTCATTTAATACAAACCATACAAACATCGGCCCGGTAGATCTCAAAAAATATTTATCAACTGAAAAATTACAGGCAGAACAATTAGATACACATTACAAATACACAATTTAAAAACAAACTATTTACAAACAACATTAAGGCCTACTTATCTAGACCTACCTAAACATAACCTCAAACTGTAATCTACTAATCTACACTGGGTTTGTTTAAGTAGGCCTATTACAGATGATGGGTGAAATCAGCTGTTACAAAAATAGGTAGGCCTATCTCTTCTTTAAATTTGTATAAACAAATATATTGATGATAAAAGGTTGTATTTATTTATAGTTTATAACCTCAAAGCAAATATTATAACGTGTATTATAGTATTCATTAGTTCTATAACTCATATTTAAAAACTTCACAAGAAATTATAACGATTGAAGTTGTAAACATAACCCCAAACTAAAATCTACACTGGGTTTACAGATGATGGGTGAAATCAGCTGTTATATTATATGTTACTCATGTACGTACGTATGCTCGTACACTCGCTTTTATAGGAGTTGATTGATTTGTAACCTAAAACCAAAAACTCCCCTAAATTGCCATTATTACAATATAATCTACATAAATAAAAATGTAAATGTTCGTTTATTCAAAATCTCAAATATTCGAAAGTACTTCAACGATTGCTTTGAAATTTTGACACAACATTACGTTCGAATAGAAGCATGTTTTTACATACTTTTTGAAAAACAACGCCATTGTTGACGTGAAAACGATACAAACTATTCTAAATATTTTACTGCAATGGGACCGCCATACTGAGTAAAACATAAATATTTTTACTGTCGATACAGAAATGAGCTGTTTGCTCTAACATTTCCATTAACAGCTGATTTAAAAAATGTAAACAATTATTTGTATTTCTAAGGTTTAGGTTAGGTTTTTGTTAAAGTGTAGCCTTGATGGTTCTTTTAAACTTTATTGTAACTGCTGTTAAAAAATATATGAAGTAATTTGATTTGGATATGTAACATTATTTACCATCTTAGTTTTGAGATTATTAATCCTACACCTTTATTATAAAGAAAGCATAATTATGTGTATAGAAGGTTTCAACGGGGTTGGCGTGCGGGGCACGCAGTAGTCTCCCCTAGTGATGAATAAAAATCACATTTCATAATGTTGTTATTAAAATGATAATATTCTCTTTTGTTTAAAACAAAAAGAAAGAATATCTCCAGGAATAGGTATCAATAGGGTTGCAAAATAAAATTAACACTTTTAAGTACCCTAAAAATATACTGATGATATAAAAATATAATTTCCTAATTTTTTTATAATAATTAGTACATTTTCTCGTATTTATAACAAATTGCAACAAAATCGGCCCGTTAGATCACCACAAATACCAATAGGGTTGTGATACAAAATAAAAAAATAATTCGACCACGCAGCTGAACCGCTGACGTAAGTTGAGAAAATTTCCAAAATTAAGTTTATAGGCCTATGTTTTAGGGTTTCAACCAACAAATTGGGAAATAGGTCTATTCACGACGGTGCGGAATAGCTGTAAAATGGTTCGCACGCCATTCCGCATATTGGGAGTATCTTCAACAAACCAATAAACATTGTGTGCTTCACACGCCAACCCGCGTATTGGGAGTATATTCAACACACAAAGCATTGCGTGCTTCGCACGCCAACCCCCGTATTGGGAGTATCTTAAATACACAATACACTGCGTGCTTCGCACGCCAACCCCACGGTAGAATCAACCACATGGCTTTGAACCGGGTACTTCTATGGTATTTTACGTTTTGATCGATTTTGGGGGAACCAAGCGAGCTATAAGGTCGCGTAAAAAATCAAAATGTGCAGAATAACATCCTAGATTTATATTTGTAGAAGAAACTAAAAAACAAATTTATTCTCGTAGGAAAAATTCCAAAAATAATAATTTCTGGTCAAAAAACGTGCTTCCGATTGTTGGATTTTTTGACTAATGAACTCGTCCGAACGACGTAGACAACCAACATTCGTACCAAATTTGAACCAAATCGGACTTAAAATGTTTCCGCTAGAGTGCGAACACACACATATATATATACACGTGTTCTGGGGACCATGATCGGTGCTCATTTGCTACTCCGGACCTTGGGTCTTACCATATGATTTTTCTTACCAATTTTTTTCCTATGAAAATTCGCTAAAAACACCAAAGTGCCCTTGTAAATATAGCGATGAAAAAAATTATGTTTCATATTTTTTTAAATTTTAAACAAATTAATGTATCAACAGAGTTTTAAAATCAAAAAGTGTCCTTATAAATATAACGATGAAACAAAAATTACATTTCGTAATTTTTTGTAATAATGATAAAACATTTTTCATTTAAAAGAAACACCACTAAAATCGGCCCGGTAGATCTCCAGAAATAGGCATAAATACTATCACTAAACGTTTAAGGCTGTGCTGAATTATTATATAAGTGAGATTTATTTTAGTTTAAGGGTCTTCTATACCTTGCGTAAAACAGCAAAAATATGCACTTCGTAATATCGTGTTTCGGACGCCGTTTTTCAACCTAAAAAGTTGTGAAACATCTTAAATTGTTCTTAAAGGCTTTGTGCTTTTGTCTTATATCTCTTAATTGAAAGAAATCGACGGCAACTCATTTTAATCAACAGTTTAACTGAGTAAAAATCGATTACTTTTAACGCATTTTTTGGGAGTTGTAAGCAATAATTTCCATATTTTAAGCTATCACGTAAACAATATAAAGCATTCTTTATAACTTAAAGTAGTGCCCCAGATTATTAATTTATAAATAGAATCCGAAACACGTTATTACGAATGCATGTTAAACGATTTTGCGGCTTTAGTCAAACCTTTCGTATGGAAATCATACGGTACACTCGGGAGTTTTCTTCAAGGTACAGACAAAGATAAACAAAAATGAAAACAGTTTTACGAAATCTGGTCATGGGGGGAATTTTACGCGTTACTACAAAACCTATAAATGTTTTATCGTATGTACTCTACCTTCCTGCTTGCATCACGTGCGGGAGCTGACACTTTGAACTGACTTCCTGAAACCGAGGTTTGAGTTCAAGTCTAAACGACCTGTTGAATAATTTCTAAAGCATCCTCGGTGGAGATCTTCTCTTACACTTTGTTTAACACACACTCAGGACAACACCACAAGAGTGGCATAAGCATTTACAGTTACAGAAAATAACAAAGTTGAAGAATTAGATTAGTACGACCTACTGTGTAAATAAAAAATTCAAGACTTAGCCTTTGGTGGGGGTGCTGCGACGGGCGTTTATTTCTCGAGTTGGCAAGACTGCGCTGAAATTAAGTAGCACGTCTTCTTGTTTATCAAGCCTGTCACAACTTGAATATTCCCACCTAAAAAATTATAACAATTGCTAAGTAGGGAAAGGCATTCTTCTGGGGATCATAGAGGGGTGGAAAAGTTAAGAAAAAGTAGCACGTAGTGGCTGAGAGAAGAGCAGAATCATTTCGTAGGTACTATAATTTTTTTATTTTGTTTTTGTCAGTTGTACGTTCAAAGGTAGTAATAACGAACTAAAATTAATTGATAAACATGGTATGATTTATCTAAAAAAAAATACTATACACAATCATGTTTATGTTATTTATTAGATTTCAATTTTAAATGGGAAAAAAAAAGATAAAATTTAAGATTAAATCAATGTAACTATTGATTTATATTCATGA